>OZ010609.1:4398795-4581295 GCA_963932145.1 Acanthosepion lycidas | reverse complement strand
CTTCCGAAGGAACGCCATCGAACGAGGGCCAATAACCCCTGAAGTCTCCACTGCCACAGGAGTAATAAAAAAAAACTATCAGCAAGAGAAGAATATTTAACTGTTTTTTTCACCTCTGCGTCCCGGGCGACGGATCCTGGTTCAGCCGCGGAACTGATCAAATTACCGACAGAAAATGTATCCGCACAGGTCGCATGCCAAATCAACGACTTCCCCATTTTAAAAGGGAAAATTGTAATGTCATAAATTTATAAACATTTGTTAATTGAATATATATATATATATACGTCATATATATATGTCGTATATAATAATATAATATATAATATATATAATAAATTAAATATACGTCAGATTCTTCGCCAGTAAGAGACACAGGCAGATGTTCATAAATTTGAATTTCTCTTTCTCTTTTTCTCTCTCTTCCTCTCCCTCAGTACAATATCTGCATATCTTGAATTTAACCTGGAAATTATATTTATTTCCGTTTATATTTGGTTTGCAGGTCTGAAAAGATTGAAAGTTATTTTTTTTTATAGCTTTCATAAAATAATTTTAAGTGTTTGATATTCATTAATTAATAATTTTGGTCTATCACTGACATACAGCTCACCTTAGATCTTTATTCTCTTGGAAATTCCATACGGATTACCATTTTTTATTATATATATATATATATATATATATATATATATATATATATAGCCTTATATATTTTTATTGAAAAATAAGGATGTACTTTGCTTTTGAAACCAAACTAATCGTTCACTCGCCAGTAATTTACAATCGTCTGAGGAGACGCATCGCTATGCGCTGAAACTCAACTGCAATTGTGTAGCGATTCTTACATGTTTCGTTGTAATATCCGAAAATAAATTATATATATATATATATATATATATAAATTCATGAATCATTCATACAAAAAACAAATATAGAGGTTAATGATTTAAATGGCGAGAATACTTCGTCGCAAACAATATAAATATATCACCATAAATATATTCTCGCCATTTAAATCATTAACCTCTATATTTGTTTTTTGTATGAATGATTCATGAATTTATAAATTATATTTGCACCTTTTAATTGAAATTAATATATATATATATATATATATATATATATATATATATATATATATATATATATATATATGAAGAAAAATATATGGAAAAAACAAACAAAAATCCTTATATGCAATTATGCTGTTTTAATGTTAATATAATGTCAACGTCGGACGTTTCGGTCTAATAAACCATCTTCAGGACATATTCATAAAATATGATTAACATTATCAATTCAACATGACAAAGACGATGGACATAAGAACAAGACTTATTAGACCGAAACGTCCGACGTTGACATTATATTAACATTAAAACAGCATAATTGCATATAAGGATTTTTGTTTGTTTTTTTCCGTATATTTTTCTTCATACTGTCGGATCTATATCCATATATTTGCGTACATATATATATATATATATATATATATATATATATATAATAGTATTTGAGCAACAACGCCTCTTTTATATAATTTTCATTAACAACGACTGGCCAGGCACTACGATTAAGCTGTTTATTATATTTTTCATATAAACAGTTCTTACACACTATATATCTGCCAAAGAATCCTGTTGTGCGCATGCAATAAAAATTAAACCTATATATTCTCTCTCTCTCTCTCTCTCTCTCTCTCTATATATATATATATATATATATATATATATATATATATATATATATATATATATATATATATTCACTGAATATGACTGACAATGCACTGCGATTAAGGAATAGGTATAGGAGTAGATAGGTTTGCCTATCGTCCGGTTCATACTCCTCCACGTTCTTTTAAACAGGAGCAGAGGTTTACCCCTTGTTCCGTCTTTAGGATGGAGGTTTCCTATTCCTTCTAAACTCTATACTTGCAACGCCTCTGCCTAAAATCTGGAATATTTACGATTTATTATTTATTTTTCCTCAATATGAGCAGATAGTTTCGCCTATCGTCCGCTGAACACTCTTCCTTCATCTTTTGAACAGGGGTAGAATTTTATTCCTTGTTTCCTGTTTAGGATTTGTTTTCCTATTAATTCTAAATTCTTTTTGTTCTCTTTCATTCCCAGTAGCTCCTTGCGTCTTAGTGGCATTGTCACCTTACTTGTATTGATTAAAGTAAAAAAGAATGAAGCTTTTTTTTCTTATGTTCGTACAAGTGATTTGTTCTCTCGACAAAGAGAGCATCCAAATGATCTGGAGATCAGTTGTTTTCTTTTTTTTTTTAAATATTTCTATGGTCATATGTAATCGACTTATTTTTATTGTCTCTCATTCCCCTTGTCTGTGTTTTTTAGTTATTTTCTATTTTCGCTTTATCCTTACCAAAATAATTTCTTTGTCGTCACAGTTGACTGATATTTTCGGCGAATCAAAAATGAGTTTGTCGTAGAAATAATTCTTTATCATCAATCAAGAAGAAAGTTTTAACAAATTGCGGATCATTCTATTTCTCGTTATAATGAAATTTCTTCAGACTAAGTATCGAAGTTCAAATTACTTTTCTTCGAATTTAACTATGTTCTTTTACAAAAGATATCACTTCGATGATCAATATTATGTTACCCTCAGTCAATCATATTCTATCAGCGAACACACACGCAGATTCATATAGAGACTGTTTGGGAAAATAAAAACTCTCTTGTTTACCTAAGCACTGCCGTCCCTTTAGTAGTAATAATATCTTATATAGATGTTCAACATTTTTAATTTTATCTACAGGCTCTTTTAAGAAGGTTCCTGAATATAAAATTTAGAAAATAATTTTCTGTTGAAATTAACTTTACATCTGATTATCCTCCTAACCCCTCCCTTCGGCGTCCTTTCAAAAATTTCAAAATAAATTTGTTGCTTACATATTTTCTGCAATTGTCAATGATGTTCCTGTTTATCATGGCATGAAAAATAACTCCCATGCCTCCACCCTCTAAGCTTTCTTTTCTATTCAGCGCAGATCTAACATTTAATTGGTTAATTAAGACACACCCACAAGTCTATTGTTAATTCTGATCTTATGTTCCCCATCCTTTAAATTCCGGAAAAAAGGTAACAATTTTTTCTTTTTTTAAATTTCCTTAAAAATCATTTAATCGCCAGTTACTTAACATTGCCTGAAGAAGTAGAATCTATTGAAACATGTTTTTTTTTATTATAATCTATTATAATAATAATAATATATATATATATATATATATATATATATATATATATATATATATATATATATATATATATATATAAATATAAAAGTGAACATAGAAGTCAACACTTAGAGGCGACAGTCTGTTTCATGCTATATGCAATCGTCAGGCCTCTAAGTGTTGACTTCTATGTTCACTTTTATATTTACACACGCTCTATCTCTGATAGTGAGCACTTTATTCCATAAATATAGCACACCTTAAGACTATATTTCTTTATATATATATATATATATATATATATATATATATATATATATATATATATATATATATAAACCTTTCTCTCCCTGTTTGTATATATATATATATATATAATTATTTATTAAAAATATGATTCCAACACACTACATACGAGGTCTCATGTTTCAAAACAAGAGCCGAAAACTTCAATATAATTATTTGAATTAAATTGAATTAAAGTAAGCTCTGTTCCATCTTCAAGCGAAATTTCTCTACTTTTGTATCGAGCACTATTTTTTTTAAAATAATAACAAAAATACTAAAGAACTTTGGATTATTTACCTAACCAGTTTTTTTCCTATTTTCTATATATTTTCACATATATATATATATATATATATATATATATATATATATATATATACTGGAATCTCTCGATTTGTTCGGTTAATATGTAAAAATAATTATATACTCACTAATCGAAAACTGATTAATCGGATATAATTTATAGGAAATGATGTACAGTATTTCAAATTTTAGTTTCATTCACAATTCATTTCTAATTTGCGTTCTTTTGAATTCAAATATAGATACTTATAAGAAGAAACAATTAAAATATTATGAATTATTGTTTATTAATTTGATTTTTTGTGAAAAACCTATTTACAGTGTTTTGCCTTATGGTATTATGTTGTTTTCATATAATTGGTGGGACTGAGAAATTGCCCCCCTTCAAATTTCACAAACATATAATCATTAGTATTTTAACCTGAAAATTTTATTTAGAATCTTTCCATAATAAAAATAGATAATCTTTTATATTTCGATATTGTAAGTTTCTGTATTTAATTGAATTGTCCATTTTTTTTAACCAAAATTCAGAAATTTCTTTTTAAGATCTTCAAAATAAACATGGAAAAATCAAAATATTCCAAAACTTTTAATAGACACCCTTATTTTAAACATGTATTTTTATTACCGGCTTATATGATAAAATGTTTCGATTTATAATCGCCCATTTTTTGAACACTACTGTAATTACATCGATATCGTAATACTTGACAAATAAAATAGTTACCCATTTTCTATTTTTACATTTTAGAAAGTTTTTAATTAATCAGTTATTATCTATATTTCTGAGATTAGGTATTATGTACACTATTTACATTATACGGGCTGTTGTCCTCATCTTTGTCACCATATTTATTGCATTTCGGGCCTTCAATATTTGTCTATATTTCTGAGATAAGGTATTATGTACACTATTTACATTATTCGGACTATTGTCATCATCTTTATCGCGATATTTATTACAAAGTTTCGGCCCTTCAGTATCTGTCTATATGTCTAAGATTAGGTATTATGTACAATATTTACATTATTCGGACTATTGTCCTCATCTTTGTCGCCATATTTATTACAACATTTCGGCCCTTCAGTATCTGTCTATATTTCTGAGATTAGGTATTATGTACAATATTTACATTATTCGGACTATTGTCCTCATCTTTGTCGCCATATTTATTGCAAAGTTTCGGCCTTTCAGTAAATGTCTATATCTCTGAGATGATATATTATGTACACTATTTATATTATTCGGACTATTGTCCTCATCTTTGTCGCCATATTTATTACAACGTTTCGGCCCTTCAGTATCTGTTAATATTTCTGAGATGATGTATTATGTGCACTATTTACATTATTCAGACTATTGTCCTCATCTTTGTCGCTATATTTATTACAACGTTTCGGCCGTTGAAATGTCGAACTGAACCCTTTATTTCGCTCACTTGGGTAGACTGTTCTAGTTCTACGTGCCATGTTTAATGGATGTCAGTTATCAGTTATCTCCTGTTAATTCACCTCGCCAAGTTCTCCACTACCATAAACAGGTATTGAACTCACAACTCTTTGGGTCCTGTCACTGGATCTAACCAACGCCTTTAACCACTGTGCCATGTGTCCTTAAGGATAATCAGTTACTATAAAATCAATTTTCAATTACTGCACTAATCGATTATTATTTGTGTATTAATCGAATTTTGGTATAAAAAATTTAGCGCACTAATCGAAAATGCATTAATCGAAAATGCATTAATCGAAAATGCATTAATCGAATGTGCATCATAGAGAGTTTCCTGTGTGTGTGTATATATATATATATATATATATGTGTGTGTGTGTGTGTGTGTGTGTAAAAATATATATAAAATAGGAAAGAACTCGTTAGATAATAATCCAAAGTTCTTTAGTATTTTTGTTATTATTTTTAATAAACAGTGCTCGATACAAAAGTAGAGCATAAATATAATTATTTATTTAAAAATATGATTCCATCTGTACGTGAGAACTCTTATGTAGCGATGGAATCGTATTTTTAAATAAATAATCATATATATATATATAATTATTTATTTTTAAAAAATTATAACATAAATATGTTATAAAATCACTACAAAAATAGCCAGTTTATTTCAACATCTTTGGTGTCTTATCAAGTGATGTTGTTGAATGTAAAATAAATGGTTTTAAAAGTTTCAAATTAATTAACAATCCTTCGCAAGGGGAAAACGTTGTTACAAAAGCTAGATTGACCAATCAAAATACAAGTATAGGAAAATTCAAAAAGCTTGACAACGAAGTCATGTTATAATAGCTATTCAGATCTTTAAAATATGGGTAATATTAAAAAAAATCTGCTCTACTTTGTATTGAGCACTCTTTTAAGAATAGTAATTGTAGGTTATTGGAATTATTGGTTTTTTCCTATATAATCTAAGGTTAAATTTAAAAGGTTAAATTCTATCGTGGTTGTCTCAATCTTTTGAAACGGCGCGAACTGTCTTTTGTATCAGTAGTTATTCCCATGCGTGTACAGGTTTTTAACGAACTCTTTTCTAGCGCCACACATCTTGTGACAACAATTGCAAGGGGATATGTATTCAGTAATTTAGTTCTTTCTTTTATTCACATCTATTTTGGCCCGAAGATTTTCAGGACGTGATCTTTCGACATGGTCTGTTCATTAATGCCTCGCTCATCTCTTGGTGGCCATGTCAGGAGAAAGGAAGAGTTTCTCATTTGTCCACACTGTTCCTGAGATTCTTCAAGATTTGCCTTTAGTACGTTTAGCCAGTCCTCATCTCGCTCATTTATCTTCCTTCAGCTGGACGTTTTAATTTTACTTGGGGAACCGGTTGTCGTGCATTCGGAGCACGTCTCTCACCCACGGAGGGCGGGGAACTTTGTGATACTCCCGGCAGGGCTGATGATCTTCAGCTCTCCGAAGATTCTTTGTATCTTCCAAGATGTTTATATCGTTCCTTCCCAATTTATTATGTGATCAATACGAAGGTTATTGCGGGTGAAAGCGATAAACTCTTGTATACGCACGCGCATACGCTCGCGCGTGCGCGCGCACACACACAAAAATACACACACACACAAACGCACACACACACAAACGCCCGTGCACATATGTCTGTCTGTTCATTTTCTGTTCATATCTATCCATTTATCTATCTTTCTTTTCATATCTATTTAGCTAGATCGCTATATATCTGTCTCTTTCCATATCTATCCATCTATCTCAATCTATTCGTATCTATCTATTCCTTTCAGGCTTTTCACATCTATCTATCTGTCTGTCTGTCTATCTATCTATCTATCTATTTATCTATCTAGCTAGCTAGCTAGCTAGCTATCTGTCATTTTAATAAAATATTTATTAGTTTTCCTGTGCCGAATGTGTTGGAACATAAAAATTATCGTCATAAAATCGTGAATAAAAATTATCTGAACGTGCCTGGCTTTTTGAACCATGTCTTCAAAATATCAATGTACGCCTGAACGGTCATTTTAATATTATACAGACATCATTCTCGGCTTACCGCTTCTCCCCATATAATGCTACCCTAAAAGAAGTTCGAGCTGTCATCTTAATACCATTTGGAACTAGTCAGGTGGCCATCACGAAACTAACTAGAATTTCATCCCAAAACATTTCAGTTCTTGCTGGTTGCATTGAATGCTTCGTCAATCAAACTTGTCATGTTCTATCATCACTGAACATATCAGGAATTATCAACTATTGTGAACAATGGGTGTTCTCTCAGGAGAAACCTCAACCCAGCCCTTAAATGGAATTCGATATGATCCATCATACTGGAAAAAAGGCCATTTCCCTGTACCGCTCTAGTAAGTACTTGACTCTTCCCGCTATCGTCGACGTTTTGAAGAGCAAGATAAATGCTGCCATATATTGGTAGGAGCTACACAGTCTTCACGTTCCGGTTTTCATAGAATCCAAAAGCGTCACCGCCTCTTTGTGGGTGACGAATTATTTTCCACCCTACAACCCCTTTCTTCACAGGCGAAACGTTACAAGTTTCTCATTAATCTATCGATATTTAGATGGAAAGTGCTCAGACGAACTACATTCTATATTCCTTAGTGCCACCAGTTCTAAAATTCATGGATCAGACACGTCAGACCCCACGGGTATTGCAGCGAACCACTAGTGCAGAGGACAAATCAGCTGCCAAGATCTGGTCATCATTGCATGCATTGGCCTTCTCAATACTGCTTTACGCTCTCCGAATCTTGGACATTAACAGCAGAATTCCACAAAATATTCAAACATTAGAAATGTCATATTACAGAACCACCAGAAAACATCTTCTTAGACCGCATCACAAGTGCATGACACCATCAACCCCAAACGGGTCCTTTAGAAAAACCCTCAGATCCACCGTGAAGTTAAAATGTTTTTGTTTGGTTTTAAAATTGATTTAAAATGGTTTGGTTTATTTTGTTTTACGGCATATCAACCTCAATGGGTTATTTTATGACGACAAAATTTCCTTTTTTTTTTTTCAAAAATGTATAGCTGGTATTTTTTTCAAAAATGTATGGCTGGTAATATTTTTTTCAAAAATGTATAGTTTGGTTTGTTTTGTTTTGTGGTATATTAACCTTAATGGATTATTTAATGATGACAAAATTTT
This sequence comes from Acanthosepion lycidas, assembly GCA_963932145.1. Lineage (NCBI taxonomy): Eukaryota > Metazoa > Mollusca > Cephalopoda > Sepiida > Sepiidae > Acanthosepion > Acanthosepion lycidas. The sequence continues at coordinate 4,572,837 of OZ010609.1, read as the reverse complement.
ATTGCTGGTAAGATCTTTTTTTCAAAATTTTATTGCTGATACTAATATTTTTTAAAAAATTACTTCTGGTATTAAAATCTATTTTTACACGTTCATAGTCAGGTTGTGGGTCAACTATTTGCCCATAGCTGGGACCCTAACAGGTACGACCACCCTGGGTCATGGTGGACCTGCGAACACCAGCAATTAAGAGGTGGTTCCACGCTCCTCAAAACCTCCTGGTCAGAGGCCTTGCTGTTGGACGTAGTTTATCGTCTTACCCAGGACGCGGATGCAGTTTATCGTCTTACCCAGGACGTTTAAAATGGTATGACCACGCCATATGAAACAACATCCTACAAGATGACTGTTTGGGAAAAAAGAAGAGGCAGGCAGGTAGGACAAAATTGGTTTGATAACGTCACTGAGTAGACTGAACGATCATACACAGGTGCAAAAGACATTGACGCCCAACCGAGATATGTACAAGAAGGTGGTGAATTGCTCAGCTGCAAAATGCCGCTATTATCACACGCATACTGATGTTAATGATGATCAGTAAAAGCAGAACTCGCCGATCATGGGAGACGCAGAGTTATGGCGTCTCAGAAAAAAATTGTCTTTTTTAAAATTTGAAAAACAAACGAAGTGTTTTGAACAATTTTATTATTGTTTTTGCTTCGGATTCTAATTGCGTCGAATATTTTTACCTTTTTTAATGTTCAAATATTTATTACATTAGCTTTTATGTGAGAATTAATTGAAAATTCGCAAACAAATGAAAGACGAAAAGAAATTATTTCCTAATTACCACATCAGTGAATTTTTTTTTTTTTTTTTTGTAATTCAAAAACGCGAGTATTATTGAGAAAAAAAAACGTTTTTTGTTTTTTCACTTACAAAATAACTTTATTTCGATTTCTTTTTTTATTTCGGGGATCTTGATTCTTTTTTTTTTTCAGGGATCTCATTTCTTTTCTTTTTTTTTCAGGGATTTCGTTTCTTTTATATTTCAGGGATATCGTCTCTTTTTTATTTCAGGCATCGTGTTTTTTATTTCAGGGATCTTGTTTTTTTTATTTCAGGAATCTCGTTTCTTTTTTATTTCAGGGATCGTGTTTCTTTTTTTATTTCAAGGATCTCGATTCTTTTTAATTTCAGGGATCTTGTTTCTTTTTTATTTCAGTAATCTCGTTTCTTCTTTATTTCAGGGATCTCGTTTCTTTTTTATTTTCCGGATCTCGTTTCTTTTTTATTTCAGGTATCTCGTTTCTTTTTTATTTCAGGGATCGTGTTTCTTTTTTTATTTCAAGGATCTCGTTTCTTTTTAATTTCAGCGATCTTGTTTCTTTTTTATTTCAGTAATCTCGTTTCTTCTTTATTTCAGGGATGTCATTTCTTTTTTATTTTCCGGATCTCGTTTCTTTTTTATTTCAGTGATCTTGTTTCTTTTTTATTTCAGGGATCGTGTTTCTTTTTTTTTATTTCAGTAATCTCGTTTCTTTTTCATTTCAGGGATCTCGTTTCTTTTTTATTTCAGGGATCTTATAATTTTTTATTTCAGTAAATCTCGTTTCTTCTTTATTTCAGGAATTTCGTTTCTTTTTTATTTTCCGGATCTCGTTTCTTTTTAATTTCAGCGATCTTGTTTCTTTTTTATTTCAGTAATCTCGTTTCTTCTTTATTTCAAGAATCTCGTTTCTTTTTTATTTCAGGGATCTTGTTTCTTTTTTATTTCAGGGATCGTGTTTCTTTTTTTATTTCAAGGATTTCGTTTCTTTTTAATTTCAGGGATCTCGTTTCTTTTTTATTTCAGTAATCTCGTTTCTTCTTTATTTCAGAAATCTTGTTTCTTTTTTGTTTCAGGGATCTTGTTTCTTTTTTATCTCGTTTCTTTTTAATTTCAGGGATCTTGTTTCTTTTTTATTTCAGTAATCTCGTTTCTTTTTTATTTCAGGGATCTTGTTTCTTTTTTATTTCAGGGATTGTGTTTCTTTTTTTATTTCAAGGATCTCGTTTCTTTTTAATTTTAGGGATCTTGTTACTTTTTTATTTCAGGGATCTTGTTTCTTTTTTATCTCGTTTCTTTTTAATTTCAGGGATCTTGTTTCTTTTTTATTTCAGTAATCTTGTTTCTTTTTTATTTCAGGGATCTCGTTTCTTCTTTATTTCAGGGATCTTGTTTCTTTTTTTATTTCATGGATATCGTCTCTTTTTTATTACAGGGATATTGTTTCTTTTTTGTTTCAGGGATCTTGTTTCTTTTTTATTTCAGGGATCTTGTTTCTTTTTTGTTTCAGGGATCTTGTTTCTTTTTTGTTTCAGGGATCTCATTTTATTTACTTTCAGGGATCTCATTTTTTTTTTTCTTTCATGGAACGCGTTTCTTTTTTATTTCAGCATTCTCGTTTCTTTTTTATTTCAGGAATCTTTTTTCTTTTTTATTTCAGGGATCTTCTTTTTTATTTCAGGAATCGCGTTTCTTTTTATTTCATGGATCTCGTTTCTTTTTTATTTCATGGATCTCCTTTCCTTTTTATTTCAGGGATCTCGTTTCTTTTTTATTTCAGGAATCGCGTTTCTTTTTATTTCATGGATCTCGTTTATTTTTTATTTCATGGATCTCGTTTATTTTTTATTTCAGGGATCTCGTTTCTTTTTTATTTCAGGATTTCGTTTCTTTTTTTTCTTTCAGCGATCTTGTTTCTTTTTTATTTCAGTAATCTTGTTTCTTTTTTTATTTCAGTGATCTTGTTTTTTTTTTCACTTCAGGGATCTCGTTTCTTTTTTATTTCATGGATCTCGTTTCTTTTTTATTTCAGGAATCGCCTTTGTCTTTTATTTCAGGGATCTCGTTTCTTTTTCATTTCATGGATATTCTTTTTTTATTTCAGGGATCTCGTCTCTTTTTTTTATTTCAGGGACCTTGTTTCGTTTTTTATTTCCAGGATCACTTTTTTTTTTCTGGGATCTCGTTTCACTTTTTTATTTCAGGGATCTTTTTTTCATTTCAGGAATCTCGTTTCTTTTTCATTTCAGGGATCTTCTTTCTTTTTTATTTCCGCGATCTCGTTTCTTTTCTTTTCAGGAATCGCCTTTCTTTTTTTATTTCCCGGATCTCGTTTCTTTTTTATTTCAGGAATCGCCTTTGTCTTTTATTTCATGGATCTCGTTTCTTTATTTTCGGGGATCACATTTCTTTTTTTATTGCAGAAATCTCGTTTCTTTTTTATTTCCGGGATCTCGTTTTTTTTTATTTCAGGAATCTTCATTCTTTTTTATTTCATGGATCTCATTTCTTTTTTATTGCAGGAATCGCCTTTCTCTTTTATTTCATGGATCTCGTTTTTTTATTTCATGGATCTCGTTTCTTTTTTATTTCTTGGGTCTCTTTTCTTTTTTATTTCAATGATCTCGTTTTTTTTATTTCAGGGATCTCGTTCTTTTTTATTTCTTCGTACGTTTTTTTTACTTTTTGTTTTTCATGTTTTCTTTCATTTACGAAGGAAAGTCAAAAGTTATTCGTCCATCTTGTCTAAAAATGTCATGGTGAAAGTGCGGATAATTTCGGGCTCACTCTCGGGGACAGTCCCCTCGCTCTCGGGCCGTCCTCACCCTCAGGTATTGTACCTTCACCTAATTGATACATCTTTTCTTTGATGTTTATCAATCGTTACTTTCATTGCTTCGTTTATTTTTCCCTTTTTTATTTATTCTCATTATTTTATATTTCCTCTTTTCTTTCCTTCATTTTCTTTTATTTCTTCTCATGTTTAACCTTTTCTTTCTTTTTATCCTTCTCTCCTTCCATCAAGAGAAAGTGAAAGAAAGAGTAAGTTGTTCTAAGTTCTAGTTTAATTTTCTTTCTTTTTATCCTTCTCTCCTTCCATCAAGAGAAAGTGAAAGAAAGAGTAAGTTGTTCTAAGTTCTAGTTTAATTTTCTTTCTTTTTATCCTTCTCTCCTTCCATCAAGAGAAAGTGAAAGAAAGAGTAAGTTGTTCTAAGTTCTAGTTTAATTTTCTTTCTTTTTATCCTTCTCTCCTTCCATCAAGAGAAAGTGAAAGAAAGAGTAAGTTGTTCTAAGTTCTAGTTTAATTTTCTTTCTTTTTATCCTTCTCTCCTTCCATCAAGAGAAAGTGAAAGAAAGAGTAAGTTGTTCTAAGTTCTAGTTTAATTTTCTTTCTTTTTATCCTTCTCTCCTTCCATCAAGAGAAAGTGAAAGAAAGAGTAAGTTGTTCTAAGTTCTAGTTTAATTTTCTTTCTTTTTATCCTTCTCTCCTTCCATCAAGAGAAAGTGAAAGAAAGAGTAAGTTGTTCTAAGTTCTAGTTTAATTTTCTTTCTTTTTATCCTTCTCTCCTTCCATCAAGAGAAAGTGAAAGAAAGAGTAAGTTGTTCTAAGTTCTAGTTTAATTTTCTTTCTTTTTATCCTTCTCTCCTTCCATCAAGAGAAAGTGAAAGAAAGAGTAAGTTGTTCTAAGTTCTAGTTTAATTTTCTTTCTTTTTATCCTTCTCTCCTTCCATCAAGAGAAAGTGAAAGAAAGAGTAAGTTGTTCTAAGTTCTAGTTTAATTTTCTTTCTTTTTATCCTTCTCTCCTTCCATCAAGAGAAAGTGAAAGAAAGAGTAAGTTGTTCTAAGTTCTAGTTTAATTTTCTTTCTTTTTATCCTTCTCTCCTTCCATCAAGAGAAAGTGAAAGAAAGAGTAAGTTGTTCTAAGTTCTAGTTTAATTTTCTTTCTTTTTATCCTTCTCTCCTTCCATCAAGAGAAAGTGAAAGAAAGAGTAAGTTGTTCTAAGTTCTAGTTTAATTTTCTTTCTTTTTATCCTTCTCTCCTTCCATCAAGAGATAGTGAAAGAAAGTGTAAGTTGTTCTAAGTTCTAGTTTAACCTTTTCTAGTTTAACCTTTTCTTTCTTTTTATCCTTCTCTCCTTCCATCAGCTTTCTTTTTGGTTTTCATTTAATTAATATTTCATCGATCTTTTTCTTTTTTCCTTTCTTTCATTCGTTATAATTTTGTCTCTCTTATTTGGCTTGTTTCAAGTTTCATTCTCTTTCTTTTTTATTAATTTCTTTTCTCTTTCTTTCTTTCTTTTTATTTAATTATTTTCTCTTTCTTTCTTTCTTTTTATTTAATTATTTTCTCTTTCTTTCTTTCTTTCATTCTTTTATTATTTTATTTCTTATCTCTCTTATATGGTTTGATTCAAGTTTCATTCACTTTCTTTTTATTTACTTTTTTCCTTTCTCCCCTTTTCTTCCTTCCTTTTTTCTTTCTTTCTTTCTTTTTCTATCTTTCTTTCTTTTTTATTAATTTCTTTTCACTGTCTTTCTTTCTTTTGATTTAATTATTTTCTCTTTCTTTCTTTCTTTCTTTATTATTTTGTCTCTCTTATATGGTTTGATTCAAGTTTCATTCAATTTCTTTCTTTTTATTTACTTATTTTTCCTTTCTTTCTTTTTCTTTCTTTTACTTTCTTTCTTTCTTCCTTTCTTTTTCTTTCTTTTACTTTCTTTCTTTCTTCCTTTCTTTTTCTTTCTTTTACTTTCTTTCTTTCTTCCTTTCTTTTTCTTTCTTTCTTAATTTCTTTAGTTTCTTCTTTTAGCTTTCTTTGTTTTTTTTTATTTTCCGATTCTTATTCATTTTTCATTTTTCTTAATCTTCCTATTTTTCCTATGTCGTTCTTTCTTTCTTTCTTTCTTTCCCTTTTTATTTTTTTCTCTCTTGCTTATTTTATTTGCTTCACGCTTCATTGTCTTTTTTCTTTCATTCTATTAGATTTCATTCATTTTATGTTTTCCTTTTTTATTCATTTTTCAGCTTTCATTTATTAAATCTTTCATTGTACTCTTCCTTCTTTCTCCCTTTCTTTTCTTTAACATTTTTTTAAATCTTTCCTTTTTCTTTATGACTTTCTTTCATTCTTTCTTCCTCCCCTTCTCCCCCCAAAAATTAAAGAAATGATCGTGATGGTCATACATACAAATAAGTAAAATAAAACAAATTAGTAGGGCCTGATTTTAGACAGGTACTACACTCTGATCTTAAGCAAAAAATCATAGAAATAAGCTGAATATCAATTCTTTGCAGTGACAGATCTACTATTAAACTAATAAAACATGCTTCAAGACCCCTAATTCAAGAGGACCCCTTGAACTTTTCTTCATGTGAATTTTGTCACAAAATCAATGTTTTTAAAGTGTTTGTTAAAATAAAAACCATTTTAGTGATAGTATCAGAAGCCAATAAGTTGAAGTATCTAATATTAGCTTTAGAATATACTTTAATATCCATTTTGTATGACCTCAAATTTCCCCTGTTAAATTTCAAAATTTTCTTCGTTGCTTGTAGCGCCCGAACCCCCAGGGGTATGAGTTTATTGAGTTCGCCAGAATCTATTCATAACCTACATTTTGGCACTTAGATCTTCGAACCCTATTGTTGCTGCTTGCGAGTGAACTTCCACATCTGTTACGAACTGGAGTTTAATTCTATATCCTAGAAAGATATTCCCGAAGGGAGGCAGGTTTAGTTTCTGCCCGAGAAAGGGGAGAGGGAGTGGGTTACTGAAAGCAACCTTACCGTTTGGTTGCTTTCAACGAACTGAAAAACTTCCGGTGCTTTCCTCGCTGTATAGAGTGACGTCATTGAGTATCCGTCATGTGACCCATGTGACCTACACAGCAACTTCTGTATACTTCCACCCTCTTTTATGTCGATCCATGATACTTTTGACTGCCGCCCACCGTACATATACTCGGGCGCAAACACAAACACAGACACACAAACACAGACACACAAACACAGACATGTGTCCACATGGACTAAGACCTATGGTACCATTAAAACCTATGGTACCATTAAAATCAAGTTAGAAATTTCTTATCATCACTGAGGAGATTACGTTATCTCAAGATTTGATTTACACTTGTATTCTCAATGACGTTCCTCTCTTTGAAAAAACCCTCAATCCCACCCAGACCACAATTAGAACTCGTCTTTATCAGAAAGTACATGGTTCCTGCGGTCATAGAAAAGCCAGATGCACAAATGGAAAATTCCAGAATCTATCTTACATATTTATAATTCTACCATTCATCCTTGCTTTGAATATTGCTGTCACACCTGGTCTGGTGCTTCTGCTATATATTTAGAGATTCTTGGTAAAATCCAAATAAGAATGTGCAATGTTATTGATCCTGACCTGGCATCTCGGCTTCAGTCACTCCCCCCCCCCAAAAAAAAAGTAGCTTTCCTGTACTTTTTCTATAAATATATCCATTGTGGTTGTTCCAATGAACTTTCCTCTATGAAGTATTATGGTGGCTGTAGTAAGAATGCTAAGTAAGAATGCGTTGTCTATGTGTAAAGAATAGTGTTGGTATGTTTGAATCAGTTTGAATCGTGGCTTTGTTCATTTTAAGGCACCATTGAAGACCTCTATCACCCTTTTAGTGTTGCTCTACATTTTTATATTTTTCAAAATAATCCTTTCCTCTATGGTACCTCGACTTTATGTTTTAAAACGCATTACTGTATTGGCGGCATGGCCTCATCATTTTGCATCTGAGCTGCCGGGATGTAACCGTAAGTTCTATGCTAACAGTTTCTTCCCTCGCACTTCTCGCTTTTGGAATTCTCTTCCGTCTTCTTGCTTTATGGTCAACTTTTATCTTCAAAAATTTAAATGCAATGTCAATCGTTATCTTCTGTCTTCTTAATTCCAGTTCTTTCATTGTCCTCTCTCCTTAATAGTAGTTTTTCTCATATTCTCTAACACTCAGTAACCCCTTGCATCGTAGTGGCTTTATTGCCTTTGATCTTCCAAAATTTAAATGCAATGTCAATCGTTATCTTCTGTCTTCTTAATTCCAGTTCTTTTATTGTCCTCTCTCATTAATAGTAGTTTTTCTCATATTCTCTAACACTCAGTAACCCCTTGCATCCTAGTGGCTTTATTGCCTTTGATCTTCAAAAATTTAAATGCAATGTCAATCGTTATCTTCTGTCTTCTTAATTCCAGTTCTTTTATTGTCCTCTCTCATTAATAGTAGTTTTTCTCATATTCTCTAACACTCAGTAACCCCTTCCATCCTAGTGGCTTTATTGCCTTTGATCTTCCAAAATTTAAATGCAATGTCAATCGTTATCTTCTGTCTTCTTAATTCCAGTTCTTTTATTGTCCTCTCTCATTAATAGTAGTTTTTCTCATATTCTCTAACACTCAGTAACCCCTTCCATCCTAGTGGCTTTATTGCCTTTGATCTTCAAAAATTTAAATGCAATGTCAATCGTTATCTTCTGTCTTCTTAATTCCAGTTCTTTTATTGTCCTCTCTCATTAATAGTAGTTTTTCTCATATTCTCTAACACTCAGTAACCCCTTCCATCCTAGTGGCTTTATTGCCTTTGATCTTCAAAAATTTAAATGCAATGTCAATCGTTATCTTCTGTCTTCTTAATTCCAGTTCTTTTATTGTCCTCTCTCATTAATAGTAGTTTTTCTCATATTCTCTAACACTCAGTAAACCCCTTGCATCCTAGTGGCTTTATTGCCTTTGACCTTCAAAAATTTAAATGCAATGTCAATCGTTATCTTCTGTCTTCTTAATTCCAGTTCTTTTATTGTCCTCTCTCCTTAATAGTAGTTTTTCTCATATTCTCTAACACTCAGTAACCCCTTCCATCCTAGTGGCTTTATTGCCTTTGATCTTCAAAAATTTAAATGCAATGTCAATCGTTATCTTCTGTCTTCTTAATTCCAGTTCTTTTATTGTCCTCTCTCATTAATAGTAGTTTTTCTCATATTCTCTAACACTCAGTAAACCCCTTGCATCCTAGTGGCTTTATTGCCTTTGACCTTCAAAAATTTAAATGCAATGTCAATCGTTATCTTCTGTCTTCTTAATTCCAGTTCTTTTATTGTCCTCTCTCCTTAATAGTAGTTTTTCTCATATTCTCTAACACTCAGTAACCCCTTGCATCCTAGTGGCTTTATTGCCTTTGATCTTCAAAAATTTAAATGCAATGTCAATCGTTATCTTCTGTCTTCTTAATTCCAGTTCTTTTATTGTCCTCTCTCATTAATAGTAGTTTTTCTCATATTCTCTAACACTCAGTAAACCCCTTGCATCCTAGTGGCTTTATTGCCTTTGACCTTCAAAAATTTAAATGCAATGTCAATCGTTATCTTCTGTCTTCTTAATTCCAGTTCTTTTATTGTCCTCTCTCCTTAATAGTAGTTTTTCTCATATTCTCTAACACTCAGTAACCCCTTCCATCCTAGTGGCTTTATTGCCTTTGATCTTCAAAAATTTTAATGCAATGTCAATCGTTATCTTCTGTCTTCTTAATTCCAGTTCTTTTATTGTCCTCTCTCATTAATAGTAGTTTTTCTCATATTCTCTAACACTCAGTAAACCCCTTGCATCCTAGTGGCTTTATTGCCTTTGACCTTCAAAAATTTAAATGCAATGTCAATCGTTATCTTCTGTCTTCTTAATTCCAGTTCTTTTATTGTCCTCTCTCCTTAATAGTAGTTTTTCTCATATTCTCTAACACTCAGTAACCCCCTTGCATCCTAGTGGCTTTATTGCCTTTGATCTTCAAAAATTTAAATGCAATGTCAATCGTTATCTTCTGTCTTCTTAATTCCAGTTCTTTTATTGTCCTCTCTCCTTAATAGTAGTTTTTCTCATATTCTCTAACACTCAGTAACCCCCTTGCATCCTAGTGGCTTTATTGCCTTTGATCTTCAAAAATTTAAATGCAATGTCAATCGTTATCTTCTGTCTTCTTAATTCCAGTTCTTTTATTGTCCTCTCTCCTTAATAGTAGTTTTTCTCATATTCTCTAACACTCAGTAACCCCCTTGCATCCTAGTGGCTTTATTGCCTTTGATCTTCAAAAATTTAAATGCAATGTCAATCGTTATCTTCTGTCTTCTTAATTCCAGTTCTTTTATTGTCCTCTCTCCTTAATAGTAGTTTTTCTCATATTCTCTAACACTCAGTAACCCCCTTGCATCCTAGTGGCTTTATTGCCTTTGACCTTCAAAAATTTAAATGCAATGTCAATCGTTATCTTCTGTCTTCTTAATTCCAGTTCTTTTATTGTCCTCTCTCCTTAATAGTAGTTTTTCTCATATTCTCTAACACTCAGTAACCCCCTTGCATCCTAGTGGCTTTATTGCCTTTGATCTTCAAAAATTTAAATGCAATGTCAATCGTTATCTTCTGTCTTTTTAATTCCAGTTCTTTTATTATCCTCTCTCATTAATAGTAGTTTTTCTTATACTCTCTAACATTAAGTAACCCCTTTGCATCCCAGTGGCTTTATTGCCTCCCGTTGATGGTGGTGACTTATTTTCCCGTTTCAAACGAACACAAAGTCACAAGCTTATCACTACTCTATCGCTATATCCATGGTGAATGTTAGAACAAGCTACAGTTAATTTATTTTCATCCGGTTGATAATAAGATTGCATTTGGTTTCGATAGAATAAGTTGAAGATGTGTTTTTATTTGCATCAGGCTGATGTCTTGTATTATTTTATCATCAATTTAACCAAGGCTAATTTTATTTGTTCACCGACTACCTGGTTGTCGGAGTTATTGTTGATTAAAGTATATTTTTCTTAGTTTCTTATAGAATGATGTTTCCGGAGAAGTGATTATTTTTGCCCTGTAAATAATCCATTTTTTTTATATATATAATAGCTATTTTATAATTGTGAGGGCATTCACTTTTGTAGCCACGGGTTTCTGTTTGTGTTTTTCTCATAAAAAGAAGTTATCATATTGGCCTCGAATAAGAAGTCGTTTAAAAGGTTTTCACCATTAATTCTTAAGGCGGGGTAATGGATAGCGGCTCCGATTGAGCAATCGACGAGCTGAGTTCGAATTCCAGTCGAATCCATTACATTCGCTTACGTGCTAATACCCTTGAGAAAGGTATGAATCCTTTTCTTCTCCCCTCCCCACCAGCTATGGGTAAATAGCAGGACAGACTGGGTTCTATTGCCTTGGATAGTAACCGGTCTACCGCAGAAAGAAATACCAACCTACTGCGGGAAAAAAATCTGCCTCGTCAGTCATGTATCGAAAGATACATGATCGCCTAAGCGTGTATCATGCATGGCAAATATCTGATTGAGCCTTTCTTCATAGACGAACCGATCTGCGTAGTTTGTTTACATTAAATTTGAGCGCAAATTTTTATTTTCAATTAAAACCACCATTCTTTATGAACCCTTCACATAAAGTCACTCTTAAAAAACATTGGGGAAACACAACTATGTAATATTTCGAATACGTCACAATACGGGTGCTAGAAATGGAGAAAAAAAACACATGAGCAACGTACCGTACCCCGCTTGTTTTAATTATGATTTAATTAGACGATATGAAATTGTAATTGCGACGAAAAGCGAAATTAAAGTGAAACCTTTAATAAATAATTGTTTTTAAAATCTTTCACTCTGTTCGATATTTAAATCTAACTTTAAATGAGTCATTTATTTATTTTTTAACCGCATGGAACTACAGTAACAGTAGTTACTACTTGTTACTTGTTTAGGATTCGCCGATATCGAAAAACGGACCGACAGACAGACACATTGCGCTTTATTATTATTATTATAAATATTGAGTTCGAATTTAAGTGCAGGCTCGAGAATTTTTGTTTAAGGTTTTGTATTTCATCGTGACATTTTGCTAATAGGAAAACTTTATGTATCATGTTGAAATTAGATTAGAATGGGTCCGAGAGGTGAAAGCATCTCAACACCATCGCTTTGTGAGAAAATATTGTCATAGTGGTTGTAAAAATGAAGTTGGTCTAATTTTATGAGGTAGAAACGAAGGATAATTGCATACGTTGTGTAAGACTATATCTTTTTTTTTCTTTTTTTACAATGATGTATACCCTGTACAATTCCCGAGAGCCACTCGAGGTAGAGATTAAGAGGTACAGGTTTTTTAGAAGAAAATTTGTGGGGAAGATAACAGTTGGTCTAATTTTATGAGGTAGAAACGAAGGATAATTGCATACGTTGTGTAAGACTATATCTTTTTTTCTTTTTCTTTTTTTACAATGATGTATACCCTGTACAATTCCCGAGAGCCACTCGAGGTAGAGATTAAGAGGTACAGGATTTTTAGAAGAAAATTTGTGGGGAAGATAACAGTTGGTTTAATTTTATGAAGTAGAAACGAAGGATAATTGCATACGTTGTGTAAGACTATATCTTTTTTTCTTTTTCCTTTTTTACAATGATGTATACCCTGTAGAATTCCCGAGAGCCACCCGAGGTAGAGATTAAGAGGTACAGGTTTTTGAGAAGAAGATTTGTGGGGAAGATAACAGTTGGCACTAGATTTGAACGGGTTAAGTTTGTAATGGTCGGGGAAGCATCCTCTTGAGATTCGGCTCTACAATTGATTGGGAATTAATCTTTCAACATCTAAAGAGGTTACGATACACTTATTTGGTTTATTAAACTGTAATGCAGCAAGGAATTCTTTTGTGGAGTTAATGCTGTATGTACAGGGTAAGTATGGCCGTATCAGTTGGTTTAAGGTTTTTTACTAATTTATATGGTGACAGGGATTTTAGATATTATGGACGAATAACTCCTGCTTAAATATACCTTATTCAAATAAAATGGCTACACCGCGAACAAGGATATTAAAAAAAAGATTCCAAAGGTCTCTTTTTGAAATAGAAATTACATTATATAGATTTAAACTTCTATCAATCCCCTTTGTTTAAATACTATTTTCTTATTTCTTATACATGTCTGCTTTACGGCAAGGACTTATTTCAAATGGTCTGCAGTTCATATAACATCAGTAAAATATTCAGAAGCAACCCCACTCCAAGGGGAATTATGTGTCGAGTCAAGCCTAACACGAGTAAGTACATAATACCTATGTGTATTCTATTCCATGCAGTTTTGGCAAAGAATATAAAGATAAAACAAGCAGTCCACTAAGAGTAAGGCTGGAGAAAAATCGAAAAGACGTAGTGTCGGGGTGAGACACTGATCATGTATGAAGAGAAAAGGATAGTCATTATCCTCAGTGGAATGAAGTGAAAATACTGATCAAGGAAGAGGACTAGAGAGATATACCTCTGAAAGAATCAGCGCATATGCTCAGCTATGAGAATCTACTTAGTAAGCTTAGCATAGAAATAAATACGATATGGGAGTCGCTAATAAAAAAAAGAATGTAAATAACAGTAGATTCCCAATAGCTGTAATAAAAGATGTTTTATAATTTTATAGACTTATAAATTTACTTCCTGCAACACAAAACTGACACTACTACTTACCTTCAGTCTTAGCAATAGATTCAATATACTCTTTCTACTTCATGCCAGATGAAAATGGTATAGCTATTTACTCCTCAACACAAATTTTGCAGTTTTTGGATTTGTTGTTTTTCTTACTTTCCATGATATTTTTTTTTTGTTTTTTATTTCTCATATATGTTTAGAAATTGATTCTCCTGTTTCCGTTTTGAGTGCGTCGTTTCGCTGTTTAAAGTATCCTTCAGTTAGTGCTATGTATATTTTTCTTTATCTGCTGTTTTTACAGTGGCTCGGTATATTATATTGCTTTGCAGGCAATTTCCGTTTAAGGGACATTTCTGCAGTTACGATTGGGCTGATTTCTGTGAGTGAGTTGTAGGTTATTTTTCTTTTGTGCTTTTTATTATTTGTGTGATGTTCTTGATGTAATTCTAGCCGATTTGTACTTCCACTACCTTTGAGAGCTGTTTCGTAATTTTACTTGGTTTCATTGAAGATGATTTCATTAAAAGAACTGTCAGATAATCCATGGTTAATTGATTCTGGTATCTGCTTGATTATTGTTGACGGGTGTTAGATTCGTGTGTCTAATGTGGTTTGCTATTGGTTCTTCTATATGCTCGATATAGAACTTTTCTTAGGCTGATTATGACGTGTAAGAAATTCTTTGTTTTTCTGTCTATATCTAATCCTATAAACAGGAAATACCTGTAGTCTCTACCCATAATGGCCCATTGACAAATATATGTATAAATAGTCGAGCTACCACCCAAAATACATGGCTTGAAGATTGCTTTCACGTATGATACAGACAGTCACCACTCGGTGTTGTCCTCAGTGTCCACTCCTATATTAAAACACGATTTGAGATCGAACACCCGTAAATACGGCACACTCTAACACTGTATTATTTATCACACACACACACACACACACACACACACATACATATATATATATATTAAATTTGGAAGACACTCACATCATTAGACAGGCATATACACACACAAAATGATGCATACACAAACACTCACGAGCAGGACAGAAATAAAATGTTGATATCTCTCGATATTTTGGTATTTTTATTGTCGCATGTGTGTTATTTTCCATGTCGCTTAATAGGTGTTAATTGTTTGCTAATTTCTTTTTCTTTCCCTTCATTTTTGTTATTTAGTCTTTTTCTTTATTTTTTCTTCTTTCCTCACCTTCTCCGTTGATCTCTAGTTTATTGTTACTGCTCTGGCCATTTAATTTAGGTTATGGTTGGATATTTTTGTGAGTGTATGTACGCTCGTGCGGGAGTGTGTTTATGTGTGTGCCTATGTATGTACACGTATGTACGCATACATGCAAACATGTACAAAGACACTTATCCGCACATGCATGTTTATGTGTGTTGGAATTTTTGGGTAGCCCGGTACTAGTGAGCCAGCCAAAATGAGCTGACTCATTTTATAGTTCACCAATAGAAAGATTAATCAATCAGAAGGCTCAAAATATTCAATGCGACGTGTATAAAGGCGGCCATTTTTTTCCGAATATTCACTGCCAACCGCTGCTGGTGAGTGTTAATGTTTAACGTTGTTTCATTGAACAGATTACGTACTACGCTGTATTCTATATTCAGAGACTTGGTGAACAATGTGATCATGTATACGCGTCTAAGTGCCTGTTTGTTTTTGTGTGTGTGCTTGGGTTAACTGTATATGTATTTTTAGTAGGCTGTGTTATTTAACTTTACTTAATGTCTTTTTGTGGTTGGTTGTATGAAAGAACAGATTTTTTGTTCTTATACCAATTAATTGTTTCTTTTGTATTTTCTCATCGGTTGCATTAGAATGCTCATTAACTTTGGTTTATTGCTTTGATATTCCCTTTTTATATTTAGTGTTTGTGGGGGTTTTTTTGTTTTGTTTTTCATTTCGTTTTGTAAAGAATGTAGTTGTGGTAATTTGCTTGTGTTTTGTTTGGTTGGATATTATTTTGTTGGTTGTCATTTTTCTCATACTATGGTTGTTGGGAAAAGCGTATGTGTGTTTTTGCATTTTATAAGGGTTGTAGTTGTGGTGATTTGTAGGTTGAGTTCTGTGTGTATTTTATATATAGTTGGTATTTTTTACTTGATTATCACATTTTAACATATATATTTACAAAAATTAAACAAGAATATGTTGTTAGGTGGCCATATGTAATGCGTAACGTGCTTGTAGAAATTGTCTAACAGCCATGACTGGGTTCTCCTGCTTGTGTGACATGGTGTAGAGTCCTGTTGCCAGACATAGGCTCTTGCAGCAGCCAGCCTCTTCACCCAGGGCAGAACTACCTCCTCAAGGCACTTGATGTAAGGATGCGTATTGTGTCTGAGGCCCTCACCAACAAATTCGAGATTTATTTTCTTATCAGAACGATTGTATTGAGTTTTCTGACCTGACGTACCTTCTTGATCATCATTAGACTGATGCAACTCTTTCCAAATACGTTGCGATCTCCTCGGATTGACACCCAAACACACTGAAATGTTTGTATTGGAGATTCCGGTGCGAATGCCAAGCAGTACAGCATGCCGTTTCCAAATATCATGCTCGGAGTGAATTGCGTCATGGTGGTCACTTTCTCAAAGTCGGTACCCAACTGAGCCTAATATACTGTACAGTCGACAAAATCAAAAACAAAGCGCATGCGCGATATAAATATAAAGACATTTTTTATGTTTATATGTTCTTTTTATAGATACAAATATTTAAGTAAATACTCTGTTTATAATAAACAGTATTAACAACATTTACCGGCCTGAATGTCCGAAAAATTGTCATAGAAAACATGCGTTCTCCGACAGGAATAGAACCTCTATCCTATACGGAACAGTCTGACGGGCTTTTACCGATTTCGCCATAGAGGAGCCTTTCGGTAAGTAAGGTCGATTTTACTGTTTTTAAACTGCAATTTTCCATGATTTTCTCACGTACATTCATAAGCATCCTCCGACATTCAGGCCCCTAAATGTTGTTAATACTGTTAATAATGTATAAACATAAAAAATATCTTAAAATAATTGTCGGACTTTGTCCATTTCATATATATATATATATATATATATATATATATATATATATATATATATATGAATGAAATTCAAAAATACCGCCTCTGAATGGCCTTTTCGCTCCGCTGAAGTTTGGCAGAACGACAAAGTTATCTAACTTAATATATGCTCCGTAATAAAATACACTGAACTCTATTTGTGTATCAATTATAATATTTTAGCCATCTTGTAAATAGATCTGATCTGTTCTTTCCAATCCTTCATATGCTGCCCTAACAAACGAAAGGACTGCATGTCACTCAAGCACTTCAAAACTTTTAGCGGGAATGATTACATTTTTATTGATCGTTATTCTTTTAATCTCGTTGTTCAGTGTGTCTACTGTTATTGTTCAGGCAATATTTCTGGATTATTTCTATCCGCTCTTTTAATCTGAGTAAAGGCTTATCTCTAGTTTCTCATTTACGATTGACTTTCCAGTTCATTCTAAAGTCTACTTCAATTCTATACCTCTAATCTTCCCGCTAAAATGCTAAAATTTTACTTACTTTTATTTTTTACCGCAATATGAGTAAATAGCTTTGCCTCTCGCCCGGTTCACACAACTCCCAGATCTTTTGAACAAGTAAGCGTTTATCACTAGTTTACTTTTTAGGATTGGGTTTCCGGCTCCTTCTAACGTCTACTTCAGATCTATACCTCTAATTTCCCCGCCTAAACAACGAAACTTTATTTACTTTTAATTTTTCATCTATAGGAGAAGATCGGTTTTACTATCGACGGGTTCACACTCTTCCCGGTCTTTTGAACAGCTAAATAAGATTATATAATTTATTTCCTCGATAAGATTACATAATTTATTGACACGATAGGATTATATAATTTATTTCTTCAATAGGATTATATAATTTATTTCCTCAATATGATTATATAATTTATCTCCTCGATAGGATTATATAATTTATTTCCTCAATAATATTATATAATTTATTTCCGCAATAAG
This sequence comes from Acanthosepion lycidas, assembly GCA_963932145.1. Taxonomy (NCBI): domain Eukaryota; kingdom Metazoa; phylum Mollusca; class Cephalopoda; order Sepiida; family Sepiidae; genus Acanthosepion; species Acanthosepion lycidas. The sequence continues at coordinate 4,555,502 of OZ010609.1, read as the reverse complement.
ATTATATAATTTATTTCCTCGATAAGATTATTTAATTTATTTCCTCAATAATATTATATAATTTATTTCCTCAATAAGATTATATAATTTATTTCCTCGATAAGATTATATAATTTATTTCCTCAATAGGATTATATAATTTATTTCCACAATAAGATTATATAATTTATTTCCTCAATAAGATTATATAATTTATTTCCGCAATAAGATTATATAATTTATTTCTTCAATAGGATTATATAATTTATTTCCACAATAAGATTATATAATTTATTTCCTCGATAGGATTATATAATTTATTTCCACAATAAGATTATATAATTTATTTCCTCAATAAGATTATATAATTTATTTCCGCAATAAGATTATATAATTTATTTCCTCAATAGGATTATATAATTTATTTCCACAATAAGATTATATAATTTATTTCCTCAATAAGATTATATAATTTATTTCCGCAATAATATTATATAATTTATTTCCTCAATAGGATTATATAATTTATTTCCACAATAAGATTATATAATTTATTTCCTCAATAAGATTATATAATTTATTTCCTCAATAATATTATATAATTTATTTCCGCAATAAGATTATATAATTTATTTCCTCGATAAGATTATTTAATTTATTTCCTCAATAATATTATATAATTTATTTCCTCAATAAGATTATATAATTTATTTCCTCGATAAGATTATATAATTTATTTCCTCAATAGGATTATATAATTTATTTCCACAATAAGATTATATAATTTATTTCCTCAATAAGATTATATAATTTATTTCCTCAATAATATTATATAATTTATTTCCACAATAAGATTATATAATTTATTTCCTCAATAAGATTATATAATTTATTTCTGCAATAAGATTATATAATTTATTTCCTCAATAGGATTATATAATTTATTTCCACAATAAGATTATTTAATTTATTTCCTCGATAGGATTATATAATTTATTTCCACAATAAGATTATATAATTTATTTCCTCAATAAGATTATATAATTTATTTCCGCAATAAGATTATATAATTTATTTCCTCAATAGGATTATATAATTTATTTCCACAATAAGATTATATAATTTATTTCCTCGATAGGATTATATAATTTATTTCCACAATAAGATTATATAATTTATTTCCTCAATAATATTATATAATTTATTTCCTCAATAAGATTATATAATTTATTTCCTCGATAAGATTATATAATTTATTTCCTCAATAGGATTATATAATTTATTTCCACAATAAGATTATATAATTTATTTCCTCAATAAGATTATATAATTTATTTCCGCAATAAGATTATATAATTTATTTCCTCAATAGGATTATATAATTTATTTCCACAATAAGATTATATAATTTATTTCCTCGATAGGATTATATAATTTATTTCCACAATAAGATTATATAATTTATTTCCTCAATAAGATTATATAATTTATTTCCGCAATAAGATTATATAATTTATTTCCTCAATAGGATTATATAATTTATTTCCACAATAAGATTATATAATTTATTTCCTCAATAAGATTATATAATTTATTTCCGCAATAATATTATATAATTTATTTCCTCAATAGGATTATATAATTTATTTCCTCAATAAGATTATATAATTTATTTCCTCAATAAGATTATATAATTTATTTCCTTAATAATATTATATAATTTATTTCCACAATAAGATTATATAATTTATTTCCTCAATAAGATTATATAATTTATTTCCGCAATAAGATTATATAATTTATTTCCTCAATAGGATTATATAATTTATTTCCACAATAAGATTATTTAATTTATTTCCTCGATAGGATTATATAATTTATTTCCACAATAAGATTATATAATTTATTTCCTCAATAAGATTATATAATTTATTTCCGCAATAAGATTATATAATTTATTTCCTCAATAGGATTATATAATTTATTTCCACAATAAGATTATATAATTTATTTCCTCGATAGGATTATATAATTTATTTCCACAATAAGATTATATAATTTATTTCCGCAATAATATTATATAATTTATTTCCGCAATAAGATTATTTAATTTATTTCCTCAATAGGATTATATAATTTATTTCCACAATAAGATTATTTAATTTATTTCCTCAATAGGATTATATAATTTATTTCCTCAATAGGATTATATAATTTATTTCCACAATAAGATTATATAATTTATTTCCTCGATAGGATTATATAATTTATTTCCTCGATAAGATTATATAATTTATTTCCTCGATACGATTATATAATTTATCTCCTCCATAGGATTATATATTTTATTTCCTCAATAGGATTATATAATTTATTTCCCCAATAAGATTATATAATTTATTTCCTCAATAAGATTATATAATTTTGCCTATCGATCGGTTCGCACTCCTCCCTGTTTTTTTTTGTTTTGTTTTGTTGTTTTTTTGTTTTGTTTTTTTTTTGTTTTTTGTTTGGTTTTGTCTTGTTTTTTTAACGAGAGTAAAATTAATTTTATCCTTTGTTTCCTGTTTAGGATTCGGTTTCCGGGTTCTTCTAAAGTGTACTACAAGTTTGTACTTCTAATTTTCCCGCCTAAACACTGAAATTGATTTCCTCAATAGCAGTAATTAGCTTTGCCTATCGTCTGTCTCTCACCTTTGGTTTTTTTTAAGAGGATTAGACGTTTATTCCGTCTGTTTACGTTTGGGTTTCTTCTTCAAAAGTCTTTTCATTCCTATTCACTTCCTGTTGCCATTTGCAACTTAGTGGCATTATCGTTTTATTTGGGGGAATAGATTAAAAAATATCTTGTTCTTCCTTTTGGCACTGATCACAAGACGACTTCCATAAAATTTACTGATTCCGAATTGATTAACTTCTGCTGTCTATCTTTGATATTAACATCGTCCTTCTTTGATTTTGTCTTTTTAGAGACAACAAACATAGAATGTCTGAAACCAATAATTCCTGCTTTGATTTATACCCAAGCCCTCTAACATTAAATGTGTCGATGGCGAAATCTTCAGACAAAATTAAAGGTTTTCACAAAGTTTTAAATATGAAGCTGCCAACGTTTATCACGGAAACGAAATATTTTATATGTTAAATGTTTGTTACGTTAAAAAAATCCTTAATTGTCATTGTCCCTTTCTGAGCATGGGTAAGAAAAAAACGCATAATTACTGAAAACCAAAAACGAAATCGAAAAAGAATAACAACACAAAAATTAAGCTAACCTCAGTATAAATAATATAACAAATTCTTGAAAAATATGAAATTATCAACCCCATAGACCTTATTTTAATGTTTTTTATTATTCTTATGTTTTTTATTATTATTATGTTTTTTATTATTCTTATGTTTTTTTATTATTCGTATGTTTTTTATTATTCTTATGTTTTTTATTATTCTTATGTTTTTATTATTCTTATGTTTTTTATTATTCTTATGTTTTTTATTATTCTTATGTTTTTATTATTCTTATGTTTTTTATTATTCTTATGTTTTTTATTATTCTTATGTTTTTTATTAATATTATGTTTTATTATTATTATTATGTTTTTATTATTCTTATGTTTTTTATTATTATTATGTTTTATTATTATTATTATGTTTTTATTATTCTTATGTTTTTATTATTCTTATGTTTTTTATTATTCTTATGTTTTTTTATTATTCGTATGTTTTTTATTATTCTTATGTTTTTTATTATTCTTATGTTTTTATTATTCTTATGTTTTTATTATTCTTATGTTTTTTATTATTCTTATGTTTTTTATTATTCTTATGTTTTTTATTATTCTTATGTTTTTTATTATTCTTATGTTTTTTATTAATATTATGTTTTTATTATTATTATGTTTTTTATTATTCTTATGTTTTTTTATTATTCGTATGTTTTTTATTATTCTTATGTTTTTTATTATTCTTATGTTTTTATTATTCTTATGTTTTTATTATTCTTATGTTTTTTATTATTCTTATGTTTTTTATTATTCTTATGTTTTTTATTATTCTTATGTTTTTTATTAATATTATGTTTTATTATTATTATTATGTTTTTATTATTCTTATGTTTTTTATTATTATTATGTTTTATTATTATTATTATGTTTTTATTATTCTTATGTTTTTATTATTCTTATGTTTTTTATTATTCTTATGTTTTTTTATTATTCGTATGTTTTTTATTATTCTTATGTTTTTTTATTATTCTTATGTTTTTTATTATTCTTATGTTTTTATTATTCTTATGTTTTTATTATTCTTATGTTTTTTATTATTCTTATGTTTTTTATTATTCTTATGTTTTTTATTATTCTTATGTTTTTTATTATTCTTATGTTTTTTATTATTCTTATGTTTTTTATTATTCTTATGTTTTTTATTAATATTATGTTTTTATTATTATTATGTTTTTTATTATTCTTATGTTTTTTTATTATTCGTATGTTTTTTATTATTCTTATGTTTTTTATTATTCTTATGTTTTTTATTAATATTATGTTTTTATTATTATTATGTTTTTATTATTCTTATGTTTTTTATTATTCTTATGTTTTTATTATTCTTATGTTTTTATTATTCTTATGTTTTTTATTATTCTTATGTTTTTTATTATTCTTATGTTTTTTATTATTATTATGTTTTTTATTATTCTTATGTTTTTTATTATTCTTATGTTTTTTATTATTCTTATGTTTTTTATTAATATTATGTTTTTATTATTATTATGTTTTTTATTATTCTTATGTTTTTTTATTATTCGTATGTTTTTTATTATTCTTATGTTTTTTATTATTCTTATGTTTTTATTATTCTTATGTTTTTATTATTCTTATGTTTTTTATTATTCTTATGTTTTTTATTATTCTTATGTTTTTTATTATTCTTATGTTTTTTATTATTCTTATGTTTTTTATTATTCTTATGTTTTTTATTAATATTATGTTTTTATTATTATTATGTTTTTTATTATTCTTATGTTTTTTTATTATTCGTATGTTTTTTATTATTCTTATGTTTTTTATTATTCTTATGTTTTTTATTAATATTATGTTTTTATTATTCTTATGTTTTTATTATTCTTATGTTTTTATTATTCTTATGTTTTTTATTATTCTTATGTTTTTATTATTCTTATGTTTTTATTATTCTTATGTTTTTTATTATTCTTATGTTTTTTATTATTCTTATGTTTTTTATTATTCTTATGTTTTTTATTATTATTATGTTTTTTATTATTCTTATGTTTTTTATTATTCTTATGTTTTTTATTATTCTTATGTTTTTTATTAATATTATGTTTTTATTATTATTATGTTTTTTATTATTCTTATGTTTTTTTATTATTCGTATGTTTTTTATTATTCTTATGTTTTTTATTATTCTTATGTTTTTATTATTCTTATGTTTTTATTATTCTTATGTTTTTTATTATTCTTATGTTTTTTATTATTCTTATGTTTTTTATTATTCTTATGTTTTTTATTATTCTTATGTTTTTTATTATTCTTATGTTTTTTTATTATTCGTATGTTTTTTATTATTCTTATGTTTTTTATTATTCTTATGTTTTTATTATTCTTATGTTTTTTATTATTCTTATGTTTTTTATTATTCTTATGTTTTTTATTATTCTTATGTTTTTTATTAATATTATGTTTTATTATTATTATTATGTTTTTATTATTCTTATGTTTTTTATTATTATTATGTTTTATTATTATTATTATGTTTTTATTATTCTTATGTTTTTATTATTCTTATGTTTTTTATTATTCTTATGTTTTTTATTCTCATGTTTTTATTATTTTTACGTTTTTATTATTCTTATGTTTTTTATTATTATGTTTTTTATTATTCTTATGTTTTTTATTATTCTTATGTTTTTTATTATTCTTATGTTTTTTTATTAATGTTATGTTTTTATTATTATTATGTTTTATTATTATTATTATTATGTTTTTTATTTTTATGTTTTTTATTATTCTTATGTTTTTTATTATTCTTATGTTTTTATTATTCTTATGTTTTTTATTATTCTTATGTTTTTATTCTTATCTTTTTTATTATTCTTATGTTTTTTTATTCTTATCTTTTTATTATTCTTACGTTTTTATTATTCTTATGTTTTTTTATTATTGTTATGTTTTTATTATTCTTATGTTTTTTATTATTCTTATGTTTTTATTATTCTTATGTTTTTTATTATTATTATGTTTTTTATTATTCTTATGTTTTTTTTTATTCTTATGCTTTCTTTATTATTATGTTTTTTTTTACAAAAAGTTTCAGTGGAAAATGTCATGATGCCATTTCTGACTTTATGTCTCTATTTGGGATCCGAAGGAAATTATTATGCGACAGAAATCAAATGATATGCTACTACTCCTACTACTACTACTACTACTAATAATAATAATAATGATAATAATAATAATAAAAACCGAAGCAAATACAAAGACCTGATGCAACATATCTCCACGAAATCACCGAAATAGTTTTAACAAACACCTTTGTATTGCGAAGTGGTTTTTCCAATGATGTTTTTTTTTTGTTGTTAATTTCTGTTTTTTAAAGTTTAATTAATTGTAAACAGAAACAAAACAAAAAACTTTTTGACCTTCAGATCAAAACATTTTTCTTATAATAAGAATAAAATGAGCCTATTTTATTCAAGCGAGTTTCTCCTTTCCTGTGATATCAGGCAGAGATATATCAATTCATTCCAATATATTTCGAAATAAATATTGAAACATTGGGGATATTTAAAACATAAAAAGCTAAGAAGAAATTAGTTAAACTCTGGTTTAATTAGTTAAAATCGAAATAGAGTTAAATTTTAAAAGAAAGCGTTTGGCCTCTGAATACGTTTCGCTTCAGTTAGATAGACTTTAGTCTGTACAGATAAAATGACGGCGAAAAATATTCAAGCTAAAATTCAAAATCTTATTATATACTTTATATCTCGTTGTATACACACACACATATGAATATAAATTTATCTTGCTTAATGTAAGAGTAACATACCATAAAGTTCAACTGTTTGAGAGCCGCAAGACATGAACAAAATTTACACATACGTTTATATTACATATACATTTTGTTAGATAATATTTATATAAGAATTGTTGCGTTCTGTGTTGTCTCCGTATCCACACGCTATCAATAAAATGGTATCAACGGAAAAGTCATTTACTTTTGGTATTCGTTTTATGAATCTAGGATTGACTTGGCAGGAACGCCTGTTGAACGTTGGCTCAGCATCACATCGAGTGTCGTATTAGTCGATCGCAAACCTTTGTGTGGGAGGCATATCGACGCGTCAGAATTATCGAGACCCTCTAGTGAATTCGCACCGTTTTGGACTTACATTCAAAACCCATTCAAGGCAATCCATCATTGTCGGAATGCCCCGCCTACGAAACACTCCGGCCAGTCGCTGATCATTCTGTTCCTGGCCTTTGCATTCAGTTACAGTATTAAGAAATGCATGTATGCAATAATATTTATTGAAAGATAGCTAGAATTGATAGCGAGAATTGCGACAGAAGAAACTATTAGCATAGAACCTACGGTTAACTCTAGCGATTTTAACTGTAAAATAATGAGATGTTGACGCCAATCTAGTATTGTGCCTAAATTCATACCATAGAGGAAACATAGGGGAAAGTTCATCAGAACAATTACAATGAAAATATTTATAGAAAAGGCACAGGGAAGCTATGTTACAGTGGTGGGAAATGTACTGAAGCCGAGATGCCAGGTCAGGACCAATAACATTGCAGATCTTTCTTTGAATTTTATGAAGAATCTCTAAATAAATAGCAGGAGCACCAGACTAGATGTAATCGCAATATTCAGAATATTAGGCAGATGTTATAATTATTGTTTTATGCGTATATGTTATTATGTTATATATGTGTGTGTGTGTGTGTGTGTGTGTGTAAGTGCGTGTGTGTGTACTTATAATTATTGCCAGACATATATGTGTGTGGTGTGTGTGCGACTGACAGTACATTTTGGTGTCTTTGTAAGAAATAGTGTGTATGTGTACATGTAGAGTGCGATGGATAAATTATCGTCTAAATGAAAATAACACTGACATCTCATTTTTATAGATATATTTACCAAAATTATACAAAAATATCTTGAAATACTAAAGAGTAAATATATTCAATAATATCGCAATTGGTCTCAACCACGTCCTCGAGACGACTTCGGAATCTCCTGCAACTCTTCTGGGCGGTTTTCTTGTTTAAGTTGGTGAATACTGACTGCAATCCTTGGCTTCAGTTCATCTTTGGTATTACAAGGAGTTTTGTTAGTCTCTCATTCAACTGTACCCCACACATAATAATCAAGGGGCGTGCAGCCTGGGGAGTTAGATGGCCAGATGTAAGAGACGATGTGGTCGCAGAAATTGTCTGACTGTAATGACTGGGTTCTCTCGTTTGTGTGGCATGGTGCAGAATACTGTTGCCAGAAATAGAATCTTTCAGAAGCCACCTTTTCGTCATCTTCCTCCCACCTCTCTATCACCTTGCTTCAACTTAAAGCTACCCCTCAAAAGTGTATAAAAATAATACGTAAATTTAGAGCCATTTTTATGCTTGAAATGCGATCTGAGGAACCAGGAAAAAAATACCTTCCTAGGGAAATAAAATATAATAAATGGACCCTTAAGGTTGTCTGTTTTCTAATTACATTTATATATATGCGCGCGCGCGTGTGTGTGTGTATTAATCATTAAGTTGGTACTTGTTATGGAGTGGTTTTACAGTGGAGGCATGTATTTGTACTAAGTCGGTCCTAAAATAGGTTCGACGTACAAAACGTTAGGAACTTGATATAATAGGTAATGACGCAGAGTAAATCTAGTTGTGGTCACTGATACTTTAGTATCCGACTAACAGTCGTCCGGCATCGACTGACTGAGCGACTGAGCGACTCCTCGTTACTCTTACTACTCCTACTTATTATAGGTGGGAGAGTCTATTAACTATAGAATAGGTGTGTTCCACTATAACATCCCCCCTAAAACTTTACTCCGTAGGAATAAACAGTTTTCTTTATTTATTTTTCATTGTTTACAGGAAATATGAAGAAAAAACAACAAAAAAATTATTTTTTTTTTTTTTTAGCAACATCGTAGCGTATTTCCTACGTTTTTTGATCCATTTTTAAATGATCAGTTGCCTTTCTTTTTTCTTCTGGAGCGGCGTACCTCAGGTGAAATTGTTGCAGGCGTTGTTAGATCCAACGTATTGAAAATCACCTCCACCGCCGTCAACCACGTCTGAAAAACGTCGTCTGGTCTGGTTACTGCACGTGAATTTTTCGCCTTTGACCAAGTACATCATATTGCCAATCCGCTTTTCTATTTTTTTTTTTTTTTTTTTTTGGTACTTCCATACTGTTACCAGAAACAACCTTCCGCCTTGAGCTTCTTAAGGATGGAGTCAGTTTCTGTAGGTTCTTCTTGTGGTTCTATTTGTTCAGCCTCTTGCTTTACTTCTGTTGATCTTGTGCTTCTTAACGTTTTCTGTGGTGACATCAGTTGACTTAAATCATTTAATAATACTGCATGTCCTTGACTGCGGGTAACTCGCTCCCCAGTTTTTCTCAGTGTTGGCTTCATCTTTACTTTCTGGAGCTTGTTTTTCACATATATCGTCGGTGTTACCCATTCAACTTTTTAAATACACCGGTTTTCTCTAATCTGTCCAATTCTTTATCTATCTGTTCAATTGAAGCAAACAGCACATTCCTTTCTTTTTGAATACCGCGTTTTCTTTTGACTGGAATTTTGCCTCCATCTTGGTACACGTTCCCAAACCTGGAGAAAAAACAGTAGGAAATGTTCCCTTAAGTTTCTTTACTATATTCTGGGCTTCGTAGTTTAAATTTTCTACTTTGTAACAGAAAGAATTTATCGGTAGATCCCATAATTGAAATTCTGTTATCCAATACGTACCAAGTAAGTTCGTGGTATTTTCTATGACAAATAGTTTAGCTTTTCGCGTTTTTTTATTTAACGTGACGTTTGTAACAAATTCTCCAATAAATTGTATTTTTTCTCCTGTCACTGACCTTGCGATTTTATTTCTCTTCATTAAAGTTGGTTTCTCCAACTTCTTCCACGTATTCAAATTTATGATAGATAGGTCGGAACCAGTGTCGAGTTGCATTTTTATTTTTTTTATTACTTATTTCGACGGTAACAAATTTTCTAGTTATTCCGTCGTTCACTTCGTCGGACTTTAATTTTCTTATTTTATTGTCTTTATTTTTTGACCTGCAGTGCGAGCTTTTATGTCCCACTCTTTCACAGTTGAAACATTTTTTATTCCTAAAATTGCAATATCTATACCAGTGAAGTTCACCGCAAGCAAAACATGGCTTCGGGAGTTTTTGTTTATTTTTCTCAGGTATTTCACGTTTTGTTTGATAATCCGCAATTTTAGAATTCTTTTTGGTAGACTGACTTTCTTTTTTGTAGCGTATTTTCCTTACATGCGAAACGCCAGACTGTTCTGTCTTTTCCGAATCTTTCTTTACGCTAACATATCTTGTACAGTCTTCTGCCAACTTCTGTATCGAAATCCTTGGTTCATTTTCTAATTTTGACAGTACTAATTTTCTCAAATCTACGTCTCTTTCCGATACCAGCCCTTGAACAAACACTAAGCACTTAAAATTGTCTGCGCTTAACTCTGCTAGCTTGAATTCTTCACAATGCTTATTCACATTGGCTGCATACGTTATATAGTCTTGTTCGTCATCTTTCAGCAGATTCAAACATTTCCACCTCTTGTGAAACAAAGATGTCTTTTTACTAAATAATTCACTTAATATATTTACCGCCTCGGTAAATGTCAACTCGCTAGTTTTTTTTCGGTAAAATGTAGTTTACCAATTTGTTATGCTCAGTAGTTTCTAACTTGCTTAAAAGAAGCCTAACCTTCTTTCCTTCAGACCACGAATGGCAGTCCTCGTTATACACGTCTGTATATTTTTTATAATACTCCTCAAAAGTTATCTATTCGTCTGGACTGTACGTGAATATTTCAATCGAATTCCATATTGTATTCTCTGGGAAAGAATCATTTTGTAGATTTTTCTCTTTCCTCTTCTCAGTTATTTCCAGAATTTTGTTTTGAAACACCTTATGCATCTGTTCCATTTCTCGTTGAAACTGCATTTGTCTATTAAAAGTTTCCTCCTGTAGTTGCATCTGGAATGTTTTCTGTTGCTCTAATATTGTCATCTGTTGTTCCGTCAGGAACTTAAAAAATTCCTGGAATATATTTTTGCATTCCTCCATCTTCGCAAAAAGTTTACACAATGCTTAAATATTGTAGAGGGGGGGGGTCCTAACGAATTTGCAATTCGTGACCTATTTGAGCAGACTGTCTTATCGAGAAAAAAAATCTTTTCTCAGTTGAGAATACGACAGATTTTTTCTTCACTAAGTTGACGTCTTGTCTTTCGAAAAGCTTTGCCAAGTTTTTTTTTTTTTTTAATGTGAATCCGAGATTTTGTCGCTGAAATAATTGTGACGAGCAATTTTTTTCTTTTTCCTCCGTATGAGTACGAATTTCGTCACCAAATGTTGTGGCGAGCGAATTTTTTTTTTCTTCCACCGTATGAATCCGAATGCCTTCGTCTAATTATACTGTCGAACAATTTTTTTTTCCTCCGTATGAGTTCGAATCCTCGTGGCCCAGTTTGTTATGGAGTGTGAATTTTTTTTCTCTCTTCCACCGAATAAATCCGAATACCTCGTCGCCAAGTTGTGGCGAGCGAATTTTTTTTTTCTTCCACCGTATGAATCCGAATGCCTTCGTCTAATTATACTGTGGTGAACTAAGTTTTTCTTCCTCCGTATGAGTTCGAATCGTCGTCGCCAAGTTGTCATGTAGTGGTTGGAGGCTTGTATTTACTAAGTCGGTCCTAAAATAGGTTCGACCTACAAAACGTTAGGAACTTGATATAATAGGTATGACAATCTAGTTGTGGTCACAGATACTTTAATATCCGACTAACGGTCGTCCGGCATCGACTGACTGACCGACCCACTGATCGACTCCCCTTGTTACTCTTACTACTCCTACTTATTATAGGTGGGAGAGTCTATTAACTATAGAATAGGTGTGTTCCAATATAACAGTAATTGATCTAAGTTTTCGGCTCACATGAGCCATCTTCAGAGCGGTTATACAGACATTTCAACAAAGATATTCACCACCAAAGATGATATCCTATTATTTTTACATAGAAGTTAGCTATGCGACGATAACGCAGTTCGTAAATACGTGATGCGGCTCTGTGACGTCATACAACGTGAGAGAACGAAATATTAACAGATAAGTCAACGGGAGAGCATGGTTGTAGTAAAATATATATAGTTGGTTTATTATTAGTATCAGAGATACAATTTCTGAACGGGCATGTAAACTGATTCACTACACTGGGTTTTTTTTAGAGGATTTAGTTGTGCTGTTGTAGGGTTATTAGAGACTATGAGGTCAATTGTTTTAAATATTTTATAATGTGTTTTTGAGTGTTGTTTCATCTACAACAAAGCAACCCATTTCAACAAAATTACATTTCAAACTAGTCACAACACATTACATTGCATCAAGTCATATGATTCTTTTGTTAATATTTGGTACGACGTCATAGAACCGTATCACGAATTTACGACCTGCGTCTGCTATTCCACGACCGTTATCGTCGCATAGTAATCTTCAATGTTAGTATAACAGAATATCATCTTTGATGGTGAATATACATTTGATAAATTATTGTGTATAAAGTCTCTTTTATGTTCATATACCCTCACAAAAGAATTACATATATGAAATTTATATAGAGAAAAATTACATACATATATATACATATATCAATTTAAACGTTGCATTTGAGTAGGCGTTCAATTTATTTATTTGGTTTCGTCCAAAGGCAGAAACTTCGAGATATCTTGTTGAAAAACAAATTTGCGCTCTCCGGTAGATTGTCTGTACTTCTGTTGGTTAAAGCGTATTGGGTCTCTACCAGGGTGGGGGAATACTGCCGTGAGCGCAAAATTTTCTTTAATAACATTTCCCGAACATAAAGGCCGGTAGATGAAAATAAATAAATAAATATACTGAATGACTGAATGTCTAAATATATGCAATAAAGTACATTTTCGCCATTTTATATTTTACATTTCGCGCATGCACGTTATCTGTTTATGATCTGCACAGTATAGATCTGCACAGTATAGTAGGGTCATTTGGGCATATATATATATATATATATATATATATAATAAAGGAAGAACGGAAGACTTATCATAGACGATGCGTTTCGTCTATGTACACGTATATAATTGTATATATAGATACTATACATATCTATGTATCTATCTCTATTTATCTGTCTATCCATATATATATATATATATATGGATAGACAGATAAATAGAGAAAGATAGATAGATAGATAGATAGATAGATAGATATGCATAGCTATATATACAATTATATACGTTCACACAGGCGAAACGCTTCGTCTATGATAAGTCTTCCGTTCTTCCTTTATTATTATTATTATATATATATATATATATATATATATATATATATATATATATATATATATATATATATATATGCCCAAATGACCCTACTATACTGTGGAGCCGTCAAAATCATAAACAGGCTATAAGTCTTCAGTTATATATATATATATATATATATATATATATATATATATATATATATATATATATATATATAGTTATATCGCCTGAATATACTGAAAGGTTGAAACCAAGGTAAAAAATTAATTTGAAAATAAAGCCAGATTAGCTGATCTTTAATTTTTTTAAATACATATATATATATATATATATATATATATATATATATATACATATATATATATATATATATATATATATATATATATATATATATATATATAGAGAGAGAGAGAGAGAGAGAGAGAGTGGAGACAAACAGACAGACAGTAACAGATATATAATATCTAGATATACAATTATATACATACAGACGAAACGCGTCGCGTAAGATAAAATTTCCTTTTATCTTTATTCATAATTCCCCTGAATATACTTTCATTCTTAATCTTTCTCTCTCTCTCTCTCTCTCTCTATATATATATATATATATATATATATATATATATATATGTGTGTGTGTGTGTGTGTGTGTGTGTTTGTTGACAGAAAGTATAAGTTTAATCTGTTTACGAGGATACAGTAAGCTTATTTTTGTCTCATACGGCAACTGGTTAAACTCACCGTCAAGATTTCATCCTCTGTTCTATGCCAAAAGTGAAAAAACAAAAACAAAAACAAAAAAACATCAGCATCTCAGATGATCCTGCTTTCAAAAGCTGAAAACACCGTTTCATTACATTTCCTGTTACTGGTTTCCTTTTTTGTGTTCCTCCCTGTTTTCTTACATTATTTTAATTATTGATTATGGAAGCTGGCTAGTACAATAATAATCTAAGCGTATGCTAACAAGTGGGCTTGTACGAACAACACCTACCTTCTTTGCAGACCATCAAAATTATAGATGCCGACAAGCGCGTAATTATCTTTTAAAGACGGCGAACAACGCAAGCGATTAACAAAAAAAAATCATTAATTGCATGTCATAATTATGGTGCTCGTTACGTTTAATGGTGGAATCGCCAGTTAACATGGAATTGAGATGTCTGTCAAGATAAGCCTCCACCCACAGATATAAGTTGTATTTTCATTATTATTATTATTATTATTATTATTATTATTATTATTATTGCTGATGCTGTTGTTGTTGCTACTCATATTGCTCTTGTTGTAGGTGGTGATTTCGTTAGAATATTACCCATAAAAATCTATGATAGTGTTTATGAAATGTTTATAGCAGACTCAGAAAGAGGACTAGAATAACTCCCTCACAAGTGAAAGGAATCGGGAAGAAATGATTAAATTTCAACTACAAGAAGACAGAATGCATGGTTGTTAGCAACAGAATGACACTAAGTGTGAATTGCAAATCGGAGATACCAAAATCAAATAAAATTTAAATATCAAGGAAATGTTTTAACAGAAGACAGAAAGTGTGACACTGAAATCCGAAGGTGTATTAGGATAGCCAAAGGTGCCTTCCAAAGCTAAGCAGAGTACTAAGAAATAGAAAAACCTTAGCCCAAAACAAGGAAAAAGGGTACTAAACTTCTACGTGATAACCGTCCACCTGTGTGACAGCGAGGGCTAGGCAATGTCTACAAAGATGAAGAAATTTGAAGTAGGAGAAATATGGTTCTACAGGAGGATGCTGAGGATACCATGGACCAAACATGTGAGTAACGACAAAGTTATAGAGAAAATAGAAGCGAAAATGTAAGAGAGCCATAGCGAGCAGAAGTAAATGGATAATGGATCAGGGTACGTTACACGTTGTTTTCCTCTGACATTCTGTAAGTATCAAATTTCTAAGCAATATTTCCTCATTATGCACCCTAGAAATTTCAGCTGTCTCTTTCTGGTGTTACGTATATGTCTTTTTCTTTTGAATTTCACAGAAACTTCAGGGTTGCTCAGCTATTCGGACCATGGTATCCACGACATCCTTCCATAGAATCACATTTCCGCTGTTCCAAGTCTCTTATTCATCTGTGAGGGGAATGTCCAAGATTCACTGCCATATAGAAGGACTGATATTACGTAACAGTCCAGTAGTCTTTTCTTTGTTTCTGTTGCTTCAAGTCTCTTCTTCATCTGATATTTTCACGCATTCATTACCATATAGGATTATTATTATTATTATTATTATTAATGATTTTATACTAGAATTACCTCAATACAAGACTCGGGAGCCACTCAAATTAGAGGAATACTATCAAAATAATAATAATAAAAGAAATACAAAAAATTGTTTTCACGAGTACAGCACACACCTTACGAAGAGCTTTATCTATCTAAAATAGGTGGGGGGGGGTTCTTGTTTTTTTTAATTGATCAGTGGAAAATGTCATGATGCCATTTCTGACCTTAGTTCTCTGGTGGGGACACGGAAAGAAATAAGTACAGACCAGGAATCAAAGGAAATAAAATAATAATAATAATAATAATAACAATAAGAAGAAGAACAAGAAGAAGAAGAATGGTTATGTTTAAGAAGTCTACTAATACGCAGACGGAGACGCGCAGTCAGGCTTATATAAATGATGAAATGAAATGATCTATTCTGAATAGATGATGAAAAAATTAAGCAACAAACATTTTGTAAAATAGACATGGCCTTTTCTTTTTTTTAACCTTTGAAATTAATTAGCGTCCCCCCCTAAGTGTGGGTGGCATACGAATTCATAGGGTATTGTATATTTGTATTTATATGCAAGAAATGTAATTTAAAGATAAATATATTAGGTTGGTGCAAAAATAATTTCGTTTTCCCACATAGTAACATATGTTAGAAAACGAAATTATTTTTGCACCAACCTAATACATCGAGTTGGCCTACATGAATAATTATCGCCTTGTTATATAAGAAATATATATCTGTGTGTGTGTGTGTGTGTGAATTCCTCCCGCCGTCTCTTTCACATTATCTTTATATACGTTTTAACACACGCATATATATATATATATATATATATATATATATATATATATATATATACACAGACATATATATATATATGTATCTATATATATATATGTGTGTGTGTGTGTGTGTGTTTGTGTATGTCTTTATATTATATATATATATATACATATATATATATATATATATATATATATATATATATATGAATTTATGTAATAGATATTGCCACACACATTATGCACATATTGATGGAAAATTATTCAAATATGATTGTGATCCTTTACATATTGATATTTACCGGAGAATTCGCTTATATCGATTATTGATTGTTTTTTATTTTAATAATGAAAACAAAAAGTACTTATGCAAAAAGTTGCTGGTTCTTGTCAAATTTTGGATTGATGTTTAACTATTAAATATGTCGTGATACAAACAAACGCGGCTGAAAACAGGAAGCGCCAATTGCAATCTGTAGGCGTCCCTAAATTTTCAACGTAATACATCAGTTTTATGGAAAATCATTTATTTTTAAACGTTTACCATCCAGGTAGAGATATTTCTTACAATGAATGTGGTTTCTGTTTTTCCCTTTTGCAAAAAAATATTAATAAAAAACGAAGTTTTATCTGCTATCTTCAAACAATTCACGAAGTGATATTACGTCTTGAAAACTGATTCTCTTTTTTTTTTCCAACTTTATTCTCTACTCCGCCCCGACTTCGTCAACACCAAGAATATGCAAGGTGTTGATGTCTAAAAAATTTTTTTCACACGAAGAAGTTGATCACAGTACAGATTATCTGTAATTGTTTGAATGTTGTTTAACAGTTCGTAATGGACATATTCCACCAGACACTCAACATAATCTTGTTTGGATGAAGTCCTCGTCTTTGTTATTGAACTGATCTCCCTCCTCGACTGATCCACGATCTGCGCCGTTTAACGTTATGGTAATGCATCCACTTCTCATCACCTGTAACAAGCCTACCTAAAACATGGTGCCTGGAGGTGTTGTTAAAACGATGATTCATAGCAAGCAACACGCTGTTGCAGATTCTCTGGAGACATTTCGTGTAAGACATATTTCCCAACCACTGAAACCTTTCGGTTCCCTTATAATTGATGTAGAACGGTTGTAAAGCCTTTTTTCTGAAAGTTTCCTAGAGGTAATGATGAGATTGTCTGTGACAACAGCTTCCAACTCTTCGGAATCATGTTTTTTTTGTTTGATTTTTTTTTTGTTTTGTTTTTGAACGACCCTCTTTTTGCTCTTCTTTCAACCTGACATCCCCACTTCGGAATCGGGAAAACCGCCTCCTTACATTCACTGCATCATCTCCATAAGGGCTCTGAATAGAATTTGCTGCTTCTCTTGCACTGACACCTTTATAAAACTCATACAGTAACATATATCGAATGTGATCTTTAAATTGGACAAACCAGAATATTGCGTAAGATCATGAAAAATATTTTTATAACCTGAAAGAGAAAATCTGTCTATATTTCTGAGATGAGGTATTATGTACACTATTTACATTATTCGGACTATTGTCCTCATCTTTGTCGCCATATTTATTACAAAGTTTCGGCCATTGAGTATCTGTCTATATTTCTGAGATGAGGTATTATATACACTATTTACATTATTCGGACTATTGTCCTCATCTTTGTCGCCATATTTATTACAAAGTTTCGGCAATTCAGTATCTATCTATATTTCTGAGATAAGGTATTATATACACTATTTACATTATTTGGACTATTGTCCTCATCTTTGTCGCCATATTTATTACAAAGTTTCGGCCTTTCAGTATCTGTCTATATTTCTGAGATGAGGTATTATATACACTATTTACATTATTTGGACTATTGTCCTCCTCTTTGTCGCCATATTTATTACAAAGTTTCGGCCTTTCAGTATCTGTCTATATTTCTGAGATGAGGTATTATATACACTATTTACATTATTTGGACTATTGTCCTCCTCTTTGTCGCCATATTTATTACAAAGTTTCGGCCTTTCAGTATCTGTCTATATTTCTGAGATGAGGTATTATATACACTATTTACATTATTTGGACTATTGTCCTCATCTGTGTCGCCATATTTATTACAACGTTTCGGCCTTTCAGTATCTGTCTATATTTCTGAGATGAGGTATTATATACACTATTCACATTATTTGGACTATTTTCCTCATCTTTGTCGCCATAGTTATTACAATGTTTCGGCCTTTCACTATCTGTCTATATTTCTGAGATGAGGTACACCATTTACATCATTCAGACTATTGTCCTCATCTTTGTCGCCATATTTATTACAACGTTTTGGCCCTTCAGTATATGTCTATATTTCTGAGATGAGGTATTATGTACACTATTTACATTATTCGGACTATTGTCCTCATCTTTGTTGCCATATTTATTACAACGTTTCGGCCTTTCAGTGTCTATCTATATTTCTGAGGTGAGATATGATGTACACTGTATACATTATTCAGACTATTGTCCTCATCTTTGTTGGCATATTTATTACAACGTTTCGGCCTTTCAGTATCTGTCTATATTTCTGAGATTAGGTATTATGTACACAATTAAATTATTCGGACTATTGTCCTCATCTTTGTCCTTCATTGAGGTTATTAATTCGTATTTATAAAGATTGCGCAAGAGTTTCAAAGAATGATGAGAGATGATAGAGCCTAAGGTTTGGTACCTTGTCATTTCCTGGGGATTTCAATTTTTGCGGTTTTGCCTAACGTTTTTTTTTTTTTTCTCATATCTTTCCATTCATGCACAGTTTTATTCCTCATTCTTTCATGTTCTCATTTGATCCACTTTGCATTGGGATTAGATTCCTATGGTTTGCTCCAAATATTCTCCCAAAATTCTTGCGATTCTTGAACTGATGGTGGCTTTTTGACTTCCATATTTGCTTTACCAATTTCCTTATAAAACATCTTGAAGTCCTTTTGGGACATTTTGGCGATAGAAACTACAACGCTTTTCATATCGTCTTCTTCTCTGTGCCTTTAATTACATTTTCTCTTTAATTATTTCCTTCATTGGTGGAATTTCTTTTATTTTAATTCTATATTTCCGCTTGGTCTTCTTGCTTTTCCGCGCTGAAACTTTTGAATTTCTTGAAATCTCATCTAGTATCCATAACTCACATCTGATTTCCTCAATTTTTCGCTGTAATTTTGCCTTCTAATTGGGCCCTTTTTTGCCTGTTGTTTAATTTCTTATCCGTCTTGATATGAAGTTTTTTCAGTAGCTGCCAAAGCTGATGCATATATGACATTATTATTTCTACGTTATATTCTAGTCTTCTGTCCATAAACAATATTTGAACTGCTGCGTTATATTTACCCAATATGTTTATTGGACTTTGTCATATGCATTTTCGTAAACCGTTCGCTTTCTAACACTTGTATCAGGTTACTTTACTGATTATTTGAATGATGTGGTTTTTAGCTTCAGTGATTTCACCACTGTTGTTTTCAAGCAATTCTACTATAATAATAATTATTGTTATTTATTCTTTTAATACTTTACTTATTATTTTTATATTTATTATTTTATTACTTAGTTTTCGTTTCTAATTGTAAATCTTGCATTGTGGGTAATCTCCATAAAGTATTAAGACCTCAGAAAAACCGCACCTTCCTCCTGATAATTGCCCCGTGTCAAGCAATGCCAAATTCTCAAGCGACTGTGGATATTTATGCTTTACCCCAATTTTATGATCGTAGATATTTAAAACCAGTATTACAGACCTAAGTGCCCTGAACATACCACATTCTAATAACCTCTGTCAGGAGGTCAGTCTATTTTTTAAACTTCTGGGGCACATAATTGTAGAATAACAATACAATAAACAACACTTACCGGCGTAAGAGTCCCAGCTAGCGTCCAGCTGGCAGACAAAAATAAAGCAGGTTGTAACTTAATACAAACCCTGCAAACTAACTGATGAATCAAGCTGGTATTTATATAGAAATACCTCCACTCAGGTACCAGCAGCCAATCACAGCCCAAGCAATGGATTATCCCACTTGAGCACAATGAGATGCTCCATTGTACCATAAATAGCTCTCTTTCTCAAGGGTGAATTAATCTCCCCTCAGGTTGCTCCACAACTGAGTGTTTATCTTGACCACGAGATTGTTCGACAATAATGAGGAAGGATGGCTTGGAAAATCTGATACTCACGGGGCAGATAGAAGCCAAGAGGGAGAGAGGTAAACAACTCATAACATAATTATCTTGAGTAAATGGATGGCGGAACAGAGCTTGGGAGAAATACAAAGTTTATTAACTGCTTCAAGGGACAAGAAGTTATGAAGAGCCATAATCGTCCACGTCCTGTGGGGTTACTACACATAGAAGAAGAATGATTTTAGGTAAATGGATGGTAGAACAGGGCTTAAGAGAAATTACAAAAAGACAAAGTATTTTAAGAGCTACAAGAGGCAGGAAGATGTGGAGAGCCATGATCGTCTACGTCCTAGGGGAAACGACAGATAGAAGAAGAAGAATGAGCTTGACTAAATGGATCGCGAAACAGGGCTTAGGCGAAATAACAGAAAGATAAAGTTTATTAAGAGCTACAATGAAGTTGTGGAGAGCCATGATCGCCTATCACACGGCATATAAAGAAAATGTCTGGTTGTGTGAAATCCCATAAGATCTTGATTTATTCGTTTTCGAGCATATTCTCTGGCTTGTGGCGGTATGTACGGCTTCAGGGTCATATTTCCTACATAAGCACCAATGCAAATGGGCGACCCCTTTATCATGGAAGTGCAAACATTCCACAAGGACTAATTATGTGGCTACAATCGCTGACGATATGTATTACCCTTACTAACTTGTCAGAAGCGGTAATTAATTAATCTAGTGGGCTTCGAAAATCTTCACGGTGATTTTCCTTTTCCCCTTGCCCTTATTCTGAGTTTCTAAGATGGTGGATTCTTTCCATTACCGTTTCCAAGAATGTTCACCATTCAGCATTCTTCGCCATTCGCTGTCAATTCAAAATCTTTGATTTTTATTATTGATTTGGCTCTCATTACTTCAGTTTTTCTCCGATCGAATAACGACTATTTTGGCAAGCAAACATTGCTGAAGAACCAAACAGAAAATCGGCAGACATTACCCTGGGGCGTTTTGGCGCTAATAGCCAAAGACACACTTGTTAATTTTGAAGAAAAATTATAGCGATCTTCTTTTAAATCTAAAATGTACTTTTGCGGTATAAATGTAAATAGATAAGTCTTACAAGCCGAAGGCAAATCTATCTATCTATCCGTCTCAGTCTGTTCATATCTATCTATCTATCTGTCTCAGTCTCTTCATATCTATCTATCTATATACCCGTCTCTGTTCATACCTATCTATCTATCTGTCTATCTATCTATCTATCCGTTTCAGTCTATTCATATTTATCTATCAATCGTTTCAGTCTGTTTATATCTGTCTATATCTATCTATCTATATATATATATATATATATATATATATATATATATATATCCGTTTCAGTATATTCATATCTATCTATCTTTCCGTTTCAGTCTGTTCATATCTATCTATCTATCTATCTATCTATCCGTTTCAGTCTGTTCATATCTATCTATCTATCTTCCTATCTATCTATCTATCCGTTTCAGTCTGTTCATATCTATCTTTCCGTTTCAGTCTGTTCATATCTATCTATCTATCAATCTATCTATCTATCTATCTATCTATCTATCTATCTTTCCGTTTCAGTCTGTTCATATCTATCTATCTGTTTCAGTCTATTCATATATATATATATATATATATATATATATATATGTTTCAGTCTGTTTATGTCTATCTATCTATCTGTATTAGTCTGCTCGTATCTATCTGCCTATTTGTCTCAGTCTGTTCATATCTATCTATCTATCTATTTCAATTTATTCATGACAGACCTCTAAGATGATACTCACTCGATTGCCACAATCTAAACCTGGTCAAGTCCAGTGTTAACCGTTATCTTCAGCACATATCATCATAAATTGTGCCTCTTACCCTGTAACGTTATACTTGAAATGACTATTGGGCATTTTGGGGGGGGGGACATAATTGGGAAAATATATCTGTCTGTTAGATAGATAGATAGATAGATAGATAGATAGATAGATATTAACAGATCTGAACACAGACATATAGATAGAAATGACTAGTAAGAAATAGCTAGATAGATAGATAGATAGATAGATAGATAGATAGATAGATAGATAGATAGATCGGTTTGACATGGTTTTGCCAATGATTTAGAAGATAGGTCCGTGTCTATTGCTGACCTACTAACGAATGATGCTAAGAAGTGATAAACAATTTCTACCACGGCGGCTCATGAAATATTTTTTGCATGTAGAGGACATTCTGATGCTACGACGCTCTCCCATTTTCCCAGATCCTATTCTGCAGCTTACTTTAGAATCTGAAATCGCCTCGAAGACTTTATATTACTGTGTCTCCTTCTCAACAGCTTATATTGCCCAAAACTCCACAATGGTGAGACGTAGTTGTCGGAATTTCTTTTTTGACTGCTTTTTCATTCTTAATCAGAAGCTCGCAAATATTATTCATATCAGTTCTCGATCTTCTGAGTAGGTAGTCAGTGCCTAACATGTTCACATATTATTTTAATCGTCTTATGTTCTAGTGCAGCCATAAAAGAATTTGGACCCGCGGGCCACATGTGACTCAATTGGCTTTCCAAATGGCACGCCTAATTTCATGAGGAAAATAACGTTTATCAAAATGTTCCTTTCTTTCTCACTTATTCCCTCACACATTCTCTCATACATAACCACATGCATCAACAATGATTAAGTACAGTGTTTCTTGAATTTTGTAACTTTTAGTTGAAGCTAACCTTGTCAACATTATAAACATTTGCTCTGTCACCAGTATGGATATTATAACAATACTTCAATGTATTTTTTAATTATTAATTTTCTCTCAAGAAACAAAAGCGACTTTTCCCCAATGTCTAAGGCAGACGCTTATCCGTATGCTCCTTTGTTGGCTACAACATCTTGTACCTCATTCGGCACACTGTTCAAAAAAAAAATTGGCTCATGCCTTATATATACAATGCATCGTTAAAGATGCTGGGAAAATGATTGGTTACTTATACCGTTCCAGAATTTTCAGATCACGTTCGTATTCTTGAGAAGGACAGCTAAAAGTAACCTAGCTGCTCTCCATAGGTTTGAATTCAAAGTGATCACTCTTCTAGACTGTTTAATTCTTCTTGTAGACTGGCTACCAAGCATGGCTAAAGAGCTAAGTCTATTCTGTTATTTATCTACTGTATGTAGTAGACAGATAGATTCATGCCTAAACCTAGGGCTATAGTGCGAATGTCTTGTAGCATTGAGCACTTCCCAAACTTTTTCTTGGGAAAATGGCTGCTGTATCGTTAATAAAAAAATGATCTTGGTTATTTCTTAATAGAGCTGCGCCGCTTACGAGTTACTCCATCTAATGCGGCCCATTGTACGAAAAATGTTGCTCATGCCTGCTCTAAAGCAAACAATAAGGTAATCTACCAGAATTGAAAAAGAAAGGTTCTTCTGAACCGGTAGGACTACCGTTCTGATAGTCAATAAAAAAACAAAAACATTCATACATAGACCCCCTAAAATAATTATGTACACTATTTACATTATTCGGACTATTGTCCTCATATATGTCGCCATATTTATTACAATGTTTCGGCCTTTCAGTATCTATCTATATTTCTGAGAGGATGTATTATGTACACTATTTACATTATTCGGACTATTGTCCTCATCTTTGTCGTCATATTTATTACCACATTTCGGCCCTTCAGTATCTGTCTATATTTCTGAGATGAGGTATTATGTACACTATTTACATTATTCGGACTATTGTCCTCATCTTTGTCGCCATATTTATTACAACGTTTCGGCCTTTCAGTATCTGTCTATATTTCTGAGATGAGGTATTATGTACTCTATTTACATTATTCGGACTATTGTCCTCATCTTTGTCGCCATATTTATTACAACGTTTCGGCCTTTCAGCATCTGTCTATATATCTGAGATGAGGTATTATGTACTCTATTTACATTATTCGGACTATTGTCCTCATCTTTGTTGCCATATTTATTACAACGTTTCGGCTTTTCAGTATCTGTTTATATATCTGAGATGAGGTAATTTGTACACTATTTACATTATTAGGACTATTTTCCTCATCTTTGTCACCATATTTATGGCGACAAAGATGAGGACAATCCCGAATAATGTAAATAGCTTTAAAAGAATTATTATATAAAGTACGCTACTGTGAAAACAACAACATATATTTTGAAACAAATGGGTATATGTTGTGTCGTAAATAGGAAAGGTTGGCACAGATATAGAAAATAAGAAGTAGTTTATTCCAGAGAATAATATGGTACGCGTTTGAGAACACAGACTCGTGTAATAATGTAAACTCCTCGGTATTCACCAGGGCCATCATCACAAGGCGGGGTGCAGCGCAATGTCCGTTTTTAACGTGGGACTTTCCGAGCAAGTTCACTCGGCCAATGATTCCCCGAAGACGCCGCATACACCGGGTCGGGTGACTGTCTACCTCCACCATAGCCTCGTCTGAGTTCCTCTCCGCCCGAAGGCAAACAGTCGGCAAGCAGAGTAACGATCAATCATTACCTCCTCAATATCTATTGTACAAATGTATAAGCCACATGATCGAAATTAGGAGGGGGGCTGGTGTTAACTAATCTTATCGCTAACTCAGCTAGTCTTACTTACTGAGCCAATCGTCCATAAATTGATCTTTTCACTAAAATATCTCATCCACACAACACATACAAATACACCATAATGCTACGTTCACTTTAAGAAATCCTACCTAATATTCAATCTTTAATCCACGCGACCAATATTCTTAATCCAGGCGAACAATACCCATAATGCACGCGAGTAAGGCTCTTAATCTAGGCAACCAATACCGATATTTTTAATCTCGGCTACCAACACCCTTAATCCATTCGACTAATATCCTTAATCCTGGCGACTACTATTCATAATCGAGACGGTTAATATCCTTAATCTAGTCGACCAACATTCTTAGTCCATGCGACCAATATTCTTAATACACGTGACCTATATTCTTAATCCAGGCGACCAATACCCTTAACCAGGCGACTACTATTCCTAATCCAGGCCACTAAAATTCTTAATCTAGGCGACCAATACCCTTAATCCAGGTGACTAATTCTCTTAATCTAGGTGACGAATATACTTAATCCACACTACCAATATTCTTAATCCACGACATAAATAACTTTATCCAGACGACTAATATTCCTAATCCAGGAGACCAATAACCTTAATCCAGGCGACTAATATCCTTAATGCAGGCGAATAAAATTCTTAATCTAGGCGGCCAATAACCTTAATCCAGGGGACCAGTATTCTTGATCCAGGCGACCAATATTCTTAACCCAGGCGACCAATGCCCTTAATCCGGGCTACTAACATTCATAATTCAGACGACTAATTTTCTTAATCCAGACGACCAAAATTCTTAAACCACGCGACCAATACCCTAAATCCAGGTGAGTAATATTCTTAATCCAGGCGACCAATATTTTAAACCACGCGACCAATACCCTTAATCCAGGCGAGTAATTATCTTAATCCAGGCGACTACTATTCCTAATCCAGGAGATTAATATTCTTAATCTAGTCGACCAATATTCTTAGTCCACGCGACCAATACCCTTAATCCAGGCCACTATTATACCTAATCCAGGCGACCCGTAATTCTTGAAACTGTTATTCTTAATCTAGGTGACCAATACCATTAATCCACGCGACAAATATTCTTGTTTTTTTCAGACGACTAATATTATTAATCCAAGCGACCAATACCCTAAGTCACGCGACCAATATTCTTAATCCAGGCGACCAGTACCCTTAATCCGAGCGACGAATTGTCTTAATCCAGGCGACTAATATTCTCAATCCAGGCGACCAATACTCTTAATCCTATGTCACCTCCAGGTGCCACTCTAAGTTAAAACCGTAACTCAAGCGAACCAAGCGCAATTATAATGAAGAGGGTCCGCATCCTTTTCGCTCTAATTTTGATTTTAAGCTGATGCTTAAAAAGAAAAATCAGTTGAAAAGTGGAAAACCACCCATCCACCGACCCACGTCAGTTCCTGCATTCGAGTTAGTAAAAGCTGGTCCTGAAAATCTTTCTCATTGAATTGAATGTATTGAATTTCCAGTAGCCAGCCATTTTAATCATTGGCTTATCTAAGTTTAGAAAAACCCGGAGAAGCCTATGGTCTGAATAAACTATATGTATGATGACTTAAACAGCCTAAGAGCCCAAGGTCGACTGTCCTAAGACTCGATAAATGTAGCTTGTACGCAACACCGAAGCCGAGCTGCCCCGATTAGTTCAAGTCCACACTACCTCCCGAGGAAATTCATTCCTGCACTTATGACAAGATCCAACCTATCGATAAAGTAAATAAATGGTTTCACATCCGGGTTGTTAGTACCCGATTTAGTCCCCGTGCGATCTATATCAGAACTGACGACGGCATTCCAGTCACCCGCTAAAATTACCCGATGAGATGCTGTCAGAAACGGATTGATCCGCCGAATAAATATGCACCTTGAGTCATTGGGCGCATAAACCCCAAAATGCCTGATCTTTTATGGTAACGTCCACGACACAAAGTCTGTCTTCCAGATCCACGAAGACACGCGTACATACAGCATTCAAAGAACGCCTAACCAGCCAAGAACCGCTCGGCCATCATAATACACTGAAAGGAGGTCAAACCTCTTCGTCAGTATATCATCATCATGGTCGCCAGAATGGAAATGGGTCTCTTGTACAACACATATATCTACTCCCAGTTGCTGAAGGTCAGGATTGCGTGTCGCCCTGCGAGGCTCTGATCTCAGCCACAGGATATTCGGACGGTTTTTTCATATTGTCTGATAAGCTTAAGCACATTATTAATGAAAGAGGAAAGGAAAACACCATATTGATACATGTTTAAATCCAATCTAAGCTTTCGGCTTACATTATCCATTATCAAAGATGAAAATTACTTTTCAATATATCAAACAACACATGAGCGAAACAACAATGATAGTCCCCCCTTGTTGCATGAAAAATTTCAAAGCAACGACAAAACCGTGTTTACGAGACGCGGAGGAGAAAATCGCGTCGCAGCTCGTGACGTCACATATGACCACACGAGAGTGAAAACAAGAAGTATTAAGTATATACCATTGGTATAAACCAATGTCTTCTGTTATCAATTATAGGCATTTAAGAATATTTGTAAATAATAGGTGTTTTCCTTTCGTCTTTCAACGATAATGAAATTAAGCTTATCAGACAATATGAAAAGAACTTACTTAAAATAAATAGACAAAATTTGTCTATATTATTTAATGAAACATGCATCAATGAAAAATTGCTGCCTAAATATACACAATATATATATATATATATATATATATATATATATATGGTTGTTGTTGTTTTGTTAGGTTCCCAGTTTCGGCTTTTTTTTTACAATGGATATTGAGCTTTATTTAATCTAAAGTCTCCCCCTGTAGATTAGATAAAGGGTTCAGAATTCCCTGTACGCTGCCCAGATCAATTAACACCTGAGAAAGGCCGATGGACACAACGGTCGAAACGTTATAATTACAAAAACAAAGATGGGGACACTCGCCCGGATATAAATAGTGTAAATAAAGACTGATGTTTTTTAAATGTTCTGTAGACTTTCTCGTAACATGAACTTCTTCAAATATCTTCTTGTTAGTCAAAACATTTTTCTTATTTATTAACATTTTAATATTTTTCAAATCTCATTATCTCCTTGTCACAGAACCGATAACGTTTGTTTCTGTCTTTACAGTGTTGTCAATTATTTTTTCGATCATACAGCGATTCTAGCTCAAATTTTTTGCAATTCCCAAGATTTTACGAATAATTCAGCAAATTCATGAGATTTTTTTTTTCTTGAGGTTATAACTTTTTACAACCCTTGGCAATCGTTATACTTCTGAAATTAAATCATGTACATAGATAGATATATATATAGATAGATAGATAGATATGATACAGATTGAAAGAAAGAGCTATTAACAGATTGATAATTAGATATGCATAGATAGATATTAGGTTGGTGCAAAAAATAATGTCGTTTTCTCACATAGTAACATATGTGAGAAAACGACATTATTTTTGCACCAACCTAATAAATAGATAGATAGATATGATACAGATTGAAAGAGAGAGAGCTATTAACAGATAGATAGATAGATAGATAGATAGATAGATAGATAGATAGATAGATATGATACAGATTGAAAGAGAGAGAGCTATTAACAGATTGATAAGTAGATAGATAGATAGATAGATAGATAGATAGATAGATAGATAGATAGATAGATAGATGTGAAGTGTCTATATATAAAAGTGCATGTAAAATAGAGATTGAGTGACAAATATTTCATTCCGAGTCCCTAACCCGTGGCAATCTTTATATTTCTGAAATTAAAGGAAAAGTCAGTAAATGATTACAGATATGCATACACACACATACACACGCACAAAAATGCACATACATACTTAGATATGCACATACAGATATATACACACATATATTTATACGCACACACACACATGCACACACACACTCGCACATATATTTATATGTGTGCATGTATGTATGTATTAACAGAAAAACATTCGTCGAATTGAATAATAAAATCTCATACGACCAAATAAGTTATTGCAAATATTTAAATATTCCTCAGATAAAACTAAATAAAAAAAATATGATAAGCTGAATGTCGCATGAAATAACTATCAAATATGAGAATAGCCTGAAAGTTGTAACAACATCATGTACTATCAATATTATTGAAAAAACACATTATATATATCCAGTAAATTTTATTATTTACTTAAATACAAATATATCCCTTCTGCTTTTAATATTGGACGCACACACACACGCATATATATATATATATATATATATATATATATATATATATATATATATATATATATATATATATATATATATATATGTATATGGTTGGATAGATGTGAGCTTGTGACCCTGGGTTTCACGCTTTAGCGATCGTCAGACAAACTGATTAATTTTTTTAAAAATTTGGTTTTATGTAGATTGCGTGTATTGGTGTTATTGTGGAAGTGGTGGGGGAAACTTCGTCGTTTTTTCATCGTACTGACGCAAACATCGATGTATGCAGACACATATACATACTTGGTCGTCCGTCGGGACTCATACATATATAAACATATGTGGGCAGTTTCGGATATGACATATGTATGTATACGGGTGGTGTTGTGTCTATACATGCGCATTTGTATGTTGAAATTTAAAGATTGGAAGTGTGGCGGAAATGTCTCGTGAATGTATACATGTCATATTTTTTTTTTTTTTTTTTTTTTACCGGTGAATAATATTTCCTCGCATGTATGTATATACGTGTGGTGGGGTTTGTGTGAAATTATGATAGGTAAAAATTATTATTAATTATATTTATTTTTAAATTTTGAAAAAGATGGCGGTTTATTTGTTATATTTAAAGCTGGTTATTTGTTTGTTTTTGACTGTGTATATGTAACAGGTAGAAATTTGTAATCCTAATTATAAATTTTATAAATTATAAATTATAATATTATAATTATTATAATCCTTATATATAAATTTACATTGAGCACTATTTTGTAAAAATAAAAATATCTATAAGAACACCGGATTATATATCTTACTGTTCTTTATTTTTATTTATATATATATATATATATATATATATATATATATATATATATATATATATATATATATATATATATATGTGTGTGTGTGTGTGTGTGTGTGTGTATGTATATGTATATAGTGCAATGCCCCAGGAATATGTTTCAATTTAATCATAATTAAGCTCAAAGGTAAAGTAAGGTAAATGGATTACAGTAAATTTCTTATATATATATATATATATATATATATATATATATATATATATATATATATATATATATATATATATATATATATATATATATATAAATTGCCACTAGGAATATATAGGAGAAAAGTTAAGGAATTTGAATAAAAGTTTATATGAACTCAAAATAGTTACTTTACAAAACAAAACTCTCAGAGCATTAC
Organism: Acanthosepion lycidas; assembly: GCA_963932145.1. NCBI lineage: Eukaryota > Metazoa > Mollusca > Cephalopoda > Sepiida > Sepiidae > Acanthosepion > Acanthosepion lycidas. The sequence continues at coordinate 4,524,590 of OZ010609.1, read as the reverse complement.
GGTTGCATACTCAACATAATTTCTATTAAGAAAATGCTGCTTTAATCAAAAGGAAAAGCAAAATACTAAAGCTGATCTCTATAAAATGTGTATTAATCGCATAATGAAAGATAGTAAATTTGTGTCCAGATTCATAGATCATTTCACCTTTTTGCAGGTCTTTTATCAGAATAACTAAAATAAAAATATTTATGGAAAAGACACAATGAAGCTAGCTACCTTACCTTGGTGTGAAAGTGATTGAAGCCGAGATGTCAGGTCAGAACCAATAACATTGCAGATTCGTCTTTGGATTTCATCAAGAATCTCTAAATATATAACAGGAGCATCAGACCAGATCTGATAGCAATATTCAAAGCAAGAAAGAATAGTAGACTTATAAATCGATTTTGTCGAGAAAAATTGTGTAGCACAACATAATGAACCAACTTTTTGAACTTCCAACTTTGAGGTATACACTACAGTTTAAAAGTATGAGGAAACCAATCGTAATTTTTTAAATTGGCATAAAAAGTAGTTGTTTTGAACTTTGAATAAGTGAAAATTACTTTGCATGATTAAAAAAAAGTGAGACATGACTTTTATTAGAAATTTTATTAGGAGGAAAAGAAAAAAAGCATTTTAAGATTAAATTTTGCTCTCGTCAAAATATCCTCCTTTAGCCTTGATTACTGCAGCACTAATTTTTGACAAATTTTTCTCAAAGTATAAATTTGATACTTGATTCCATTCTTTTTTCAATGACACTAAGAGGTGTTTTTAATTTTGGGGGATGGACAGGTTTCACTCTTCTATCAAATCCATCTTATGGTAATTCTGAGGGTGGCCTCAAATATATATATATATATATATATATATATATATATATATATATATATATATATATATAATCCACCTTGCAACTCCAACGTAAATAAATAAAAAAATTACATAACAACGCACAACTAGTAGGTTCTTCAGGCACGAAGAGCTAAAGTGTCTCCGTGTGGTCTAAAGTAGCGTTCCCCCCGCCCTGGGGTAAGAAATCTTACGATCAGTGGTCACTGGTAGGGAAGCGGAAACAGTTATGATCTTTCGGTGACAACTAAAATCTTGATTCTGAATTTCTTTTTCCACAGACAACTCGAATTTCTTGTTTGTCTTCTTTTTTTCTTTTTTAAATTAAGACTTGGTTTTCTTCTCCTTCCACATCACTTCTTGAATTCGGAACGGCGCAAATTATACAAACGTTGGTTTAAACGATTCGAATACACGCTACATCATTGACCAATGAAAATCAAAGAACACAAAAAGTAAAAATACCAAAATGTTTTTCTTTTTTCTCTTCTGACGAAGCTTTAATAATAGTGAAATATGTTAGATTGAGAAAAGATGTTTCCTATTTGTTCTTATAATGTTGGATACACATATACAAATGACACTATGTCATGGGCACATGGCCAAGTAGTTAGAACATTCGCATTGTGACCATGGGTTCGAATCTAACTATGGTCGATTTGTCAGAAAGAAGACTTCCTAATGCTATCGAACTGGGGTGGAGTCGATCCCAGCCTGCGACACCTTTGGAAAGTGCCTGAAACCATACCTTGTGAGTGAAATTAGGTAGACGGCACCCTTGGGTGCCGTCGATAGCTGTGCTAACACGAAATCACAAGTCATCGTGGCTGAGGGCTTGAGCGTGCTGGACTTGTTCAAATTGTTGATCACGCTAGATGACACGCTCTTTCCCAGAAACTGTAACTAAAGTCTGCTCAGCATAGTTGCAATATAAATCACAGGTGGGCACTGTGAGTGCTGAATAAACACAAATGCGCCTGAGCAAGCGTCTGCAGTAGGGATTAGCTAGCCGTCCTGGTAGACCGGTATCCTCGAATACGAGTGGCCATCTATACAGATGACTATGTATAAAGGTTGCAAAGATAAGTGATAAGGAGTGTATCAGCTGTGCCAATACCCTATATTAATAATCCTTAATCATTTTGAATCTTTACTTTGAACTTGATTGTATATCCTAACGCAGACATGTCCTCTAGTATACATGCGGTTCACTGTTGCATCTCTTTATGCAATACAGTTGTCGGCGGGCTAGCTGAATGAGGAGGTTTATCGTGGACAGTTCTATCGATCGTGCCTTGAGAAGTTGTCGTCGATAAACCTTTAGATCATGTGTAACATCAGTGTCATCAAATTCCTTTTGTTGGAACGGCCGTAAAATGGATTTCGGGACTTATCTAGCTCAGTCCAATATTACTATCCCCAAACACCAAAATACCAAAAGTGAGCGACAATTCCAAGTTTGATGCCAGAGGTTAGGCTTGTGTGTCGTCTGTAAATTCCGTCAGGAAGATTTTCCCAGCTATTCTTTCCGTCTCAGAAACGAAAAACGATCAACGACTTCGTTAAAGCAGAAGATGAACACGGCTCAGTATGATTCGATCCCCAATGTAAACCGTTCTCGGTACCACTTCACGACGCAGTTTCGACGTAGATCAAAGTCTGCCAATCGGCAATGGTGCCAGTAATCATACTGCTTGTAAAGTGGACTGCGTTGACACACCTACGCCCACTTTTACTCTGGTCTGCGATGTGAGTTCTGAGTGACTTGCCACTGCTGTCCTTAAAATCTTTGTGAGTCCTTAAGACGTTCTTGAGCCGTAGGAGCGTCTCTTTCCATCATCGAAATAGTAACGGCTACTTTTTGAAACGGGCTCCCGAGACGCCAAATTTCTACCGTTATCTAAAATATATTTCCCCATAATATTCTCTTGCGTTCTAATCATACCTATCTTAATAAAGCATTTAGTAGATCTGTAATACAGATCTGAAATAATTACAAGAAATATTAGTTTGGTGCCAAAAATAATATCGTTTTCTCACATATGTGACTATGTTACGACATTATTTTTGCACCAACCTAATAATAATCTCCTGATGAATCCACTGTCGTTTCCATTGATGGGAGCATTTCTGGAGCTCTCTATTTTTCTTTTTTTTTTTTTGGCATAGCCACCAGCTGCCTCGTGGAGTTTTTCGACGTCTTGAAATCTAATTCCTTTCAAGTGGGATTCGAGTTTGGAAGAGGAAAAAGTCTCAAGAAGCGAGATATGTGGAATATAGTGGTCATTGGATCCGGTGAAACTGTATTATGTTGACATTTAATAAAAAAAGATATTACTTCACAATGGTCATCCACCTTCTAGAAGTCCTACAGTCCGAGCCATGGGTTCGTGTGCATCACTGCTTGACAAATATGAATCTTACTAGATCTTGCTTCGCCGTCTAACGTTCAGATACAGAATAAGATTTACTTCATGGTCAATATCAAGATCCCGAGTCCCCTGACCCCTTAAGGTCGCAGGGGACTCGGGGACCACACGTGGTGCAGCCGCAGCAAATGTATTGTGTCTTGGGCAGAATAGCCATACGGATCCCAACCCTCTCCAGGCTGGTTTGAATTCAGCGTTTACCTTCTCCTAGAAGATATAGACAGATATATAGAGAGACATAGACATAAAGGCCGGAGCGTACAACGGCCGAAATATTATGAATATGGCAATGAAGATGAGGATAATAGTCCGAATAATGTAAATAATGCTAGTAGTCATAATACCTCATCTCAGAGATATAGACAGATATATACAGAGACATAGACATAAAGGCCGGAGCTTACAACGGCTGAAACGTTGTGAATATATCAATGAAAATGAGGATAACAGTCCGAATAATGAAAATAATCATGATACCTCATCTCAGAGATATAGAGAGAGATCATTTGTTAACAAACATGTAACAATATTTTTGTCACTCTGGAAAGGTTTCATCTGCGTCTACATAGCTGCATTTGTAATAGTGAGTAGCGACTGTTTCATTATTTATACAAAACCAAAAATGGAAAGACGACAATATTGGACACCCAGTGAGTACTCAATCGTAATTTTTCTAGCAAGAAAAGCTTGCTAACTATTCGTCGTCGTCGGCACCATCTTTCATCCGATCCTCGGGATCGTCATCCTCTTTCCTTTCTTCCTCTTGGTGGAGATGGCGGAGATGGCTGTGAAGGCTTAGTCTACTCCTTGAGAGTCTTAAGCTGAAGTGTCAGAGGAGTGTTGCACAGACTTGGCTTGCCGAGTCGGGCCCTCCAGAAAGCACGTCGTAGATCCTCTACATATTGACGGTTGGACAAAAGGGTCCTGTCACCAGAAAGCTGTAACAAAAAAAAATCAGGCGTGGCTGACCACATATGGAGAGAAAAGGGAGATCTCCGCCCTCTGTGGGATCAGGTTGAGATCAAAGACAAAGAACACCATTGGAAAGTTCGTAAACTTAAGAAATCGGCACATAGGCTAGGCCACAAAAATCTCCTGAGCCGGCCAAGCATAGAAATAAATACAATATGGGAACCAGTAATAAGGAGTGCCAGAGAAAAGCAATAATAACAACAAAATTTGCAATATGTGCTCTGGTAAAAACATACAATTATAACAGCAAAAATTGCAATATGAGCACTGGTAAAAAAGATTGCTGAAGACATTAGGTTTATAATACCCAGAAATTCATACACAAATGTCCTCAAGGACACATGGCACAGTGGATAAAGGCATTAGGTAGATCCAGTGACAGGACCCAAAGAGTGTGAGTTCAATACCCAGTTAAGGCAGTGGAAAAAGAGAGGGAAATTAAGAGGAGATCCGTTAAAACAAAAAAACTAGAACAGTCTACCCCAGTGAGTGAAATAAAGGTTTCAGTTCGACATTCCAACCACCTGAAGAAGTCTGCAGCGTACAACGGCCGAAACGTTGTAATAAATATGGCGAAAAGATGAGGACAATAGTCCGAATAATGTGAGCCTAATAATAATAATAATAATAACGCCACCCACTAAATATAAAACTCGGCATGACAGAGTGTGCTAATATCTGCACTGGAAATTTTGCAACTTTTGCTGAATGGAAAAGGCAAGAAATAGGTATGGACACCACCCAGATATGGTAAGAAACATAGGACCTACAACGATATTATGAGATTTTAAAATAGACACAGACAGAACCATTCAACCTAATCGCCAAGGTATCGTGATTAGAGACCACAAAAAAAAACAGAATGTACCTTCTTATTGGCATGGCAGTCCCTTCAAATTATAATGTATTTTGAAGATCTGCACAAAACTATCAAAGTACAAGGGCGTTGAAATTGAAATCTCAAAAATCTGGTACATGGGTACATCATCAATTTAGTTGTAGTATGAGTCCTCGGTTTATGTTGGAAAACGTTTCCGATAGCCTTATTAAAGAGATTCCTGGTCTTAAGCCTGAAAGAAATACAAAAGATTATACACACAAGTACTACTCACACCTTACGAAGGAATTTATCTATGTGAAATGTGTGTGATATTAATTTTTTGCGATTTTTCCTTAAAAATGCTCAATGGAAATGTCATGATGCCATTTCTGTGCTCATGTCTCTGGTTGGGACCCGGAAATAAATGAGTATACACTAGAAATCAAAGGAAATAATAATAATAATAATAATAATAATAATAACTATTATTTTTATTATAAGATATATATATATATATATATATATATATATATATATATATATATATTGCACTCAAGAGACTTTATAAAGTGTTGTCAAAAATTTATTCACTGGATGCGACAAACACCGCCTATGTTCACATCCATTCTTCGGTCTCCAGAAATGTTCAAACGATGTATGTCAATGTCAATGTGCGAAATTCCAGGATATTCCACTTCTTCATCTTGCGAGACTATCACTATAAAAAGGTATTGTGGGATATTGTTGGGAGTTTTAACCCACTACGACCATAGCACCAACACCCACCTCTGACTTCGAAGACCAACATGGAGATCCTCGTATATATTGTGATAAAACAAAAAAGAGCTTTAATGTAAAGACGACGATAAAGTCTTATGTATACTGAGAACCACACGCCCGCAACCCACAACTGCGCGCATATATGTGTTTGTCTGGGTCTGTGTGTTAGTGTTTATATGTATATAGAAAGAAGGATACGTTTACCTTTTGAGCGTGTGTTATAAAAAATGTGATTTTTCCAAAGTTGTTTCTTACAGTTCCAACAAGCTAATCCCACTAACCACAGAAAAGGCAAAGTCTAAAAAAAACCATTAATATGATTGACAGAATCAAAGGAAGGGGGATTTTAGATATGCCATAAATAAGTTAATACGTTTTGCACAGAACTCCCTGGGCGCCATTGAATGTATCAGCAGATTGTGCTGTGTAATTTTGGCGCGCTTTTCACGAAATTGCCTGACAGTTGAAAACGCGATATTCGCACACATGATATCCAAAGAGTTGATATGCAAGCGAGAAATGAAATTTAAAACCGTTCAGTCACATCGTGTAAAAAGTGGAGAGAAAACGTGATATCTGCGAAGAGATTTGGAGATGATTGCATACGGGATGCCAATTTGGAAATCAAACGAACGATTAGGAAGAACATTTATCAGGTAACAGATTCACTGTTTTGATGATTTCAAATGATTTGCTCACAATTCGATTGGCGTTCAGTTTTGCATTTTCCTGGCTGAGTGGTGAGAGCAGCAGCCTGGTTCGTTGAAATTCATCTCAGCTAACCGCGTTCGATTGCCGCTATATATATATATATATATATATATATTATTATTATTATTATTATTATTATTATTTTTATATGCGCGGTACTTATTGGAAAGCACTCAATATCAGCGATAGAACTAACATATTTAGTTGGATTGATGTGAGTTTGTGACCCTGGGTTTCACGCACTTTGCGATCGCAAAGGATATGAAACCCAGGACCAGGGTCACAAACTCACATCAATCCAACTAAATATATATATATATATATATATATATATATATATATATATATATATATATATATATATATATGCATTTATATGAGATTATAATAAAAGCATTTTAAATCGCTATTTCATGTTTCAATACGATGATTGTACTTCCTAAGGCGAATGTTGGTAACTGGTGATAAAAATGATTTTTTAATGAAAATTTAAAAACAAATAGTTACCTCTTTTCCAAAAGTTAGCGGAGGTCAGAATGAAAAATACACTTGTGGCTATGTCTACATTAACAAGTAATATTTTTAATTCTGACCTTATACCCCACTCTTTAACTTTCGGAAAAGATGTAACGATTTTTTTAAATGTCCCTAAAAATTATGTATATCTATATCTTCTAAAAGTGTGATTGGTTCTGCACAAAGACTTCACTCCTTATAATCAAATCATATGTGCTGGTGTCTGGGCTGTCAGTTCCTAGGAACTGAGCTGTTTGACTCTCATACGTCGTATACGACGGGAGTGTCCACTATATATATTTTACCTTTTTTAATTAATAAATTATTGATGTGCGTTCTCTTTTTATACTTCGACATTAATTCACATTCTCCTCAGGATATGATCAAGATAATTTATTGTACTTGAGATTCTATTGGCCTACTCTCAGAATTTATAGTGATTAAATATTAATACTTATTAATGATTAAAATATCTATATATATATATATAAATTATATATATATATATATATATATATATATATATATATATATATATAGATAGATAGATAGATAGATAGATAGATAGATATTCTATCCCTATAACTAAAATAAATCTTAAAGAGCCAGGAAAACTTACCTAGGTTTCACCTAAACGGATCTTCAGGGTAAGCTTAGCCTGAAGATCCGTTTAGGTGAAACCTAGTTAGGTTTTCCTGGCTCTTTAGGATTTATTTTAATTATTCCTGCTCTACTTAGCGTATTGAGCACTCTATGTTTTAGTCTTATTACTCGCTTGGTTTTTTTTTTCTTTGGCCTAAAGACTTAAGGCACTGGACGATTTATTTCGCCCGGTTTAGATGTTCTTAGTTCTTTCTTTTTTATTTCCAATTTTTTCCTCCGCTACTGATTTGTTTTGTCATATCTACAAGTTGAGTTCTCTGAGGTTTTTTACCAAACGAGTATTACTATATATATATATATATATATATATATATATATATATATATATATATATATATATATAATACTCTACGAAAAAACATCAACTTCATCTTGGCACATGGAATGTACGAACTCTCAAGGACAACAACTCTGCACCAGAAAGAAAAACAGTTCTGGTCGCATTGGAGCTAAAGAAGTACAACATTTATATAGCTGCACTGAGAAGCATCAGTCGAATATATGAAACGAGAAAGCAAAATAAGACATCTAACAGTGTTCCTGCGGCACTTGGATACAATACATTCTCCCGTACTGTTTGAGGTCTTTTGTGCAATTCTTGAGCCGGTCTCAAAAGTCATGCCTGTAATAGACATGCAGATAATTAGTTCGTGGTCGTCGGAACCTCATACGTCGAACTCAGCGGGAGAGTCCATCATATATAAAACGCTGGCCAACTGTTGAATCAAAGAAATGAATTTATGTTAAAGTGTAGACATCTGAGTAAATTTAAAATTCCCTTAAAATTTTGACTTGAAATGTTGATTCTTACTTTTTATATTGGTACAAACATACGTATGTACGTGTATTCATATGTATGTATGGGTATATGTATAAAATTTAAGTTATAGTTGTATTGATAATCATAAAAACATAATAATAAAATTTTAAATAAACATTTAAACCTAAATAAAAATAAGAGTAATTCCAAAACAGTAATCAACAATTTCGATAAGGATGTATGTAATTGTAGAAACCCTATAAAGTATCCACTGTAAAATAAATGCCTTACTGAATCTATTGTTTATCAATGCACTATTTCATCGACTAAAAACCCAAGTATTAAAATAATTTATATTGGTAGCACAAAAAACTATTTTAAATTAAGATGGTACTAGCATATTTCTTCCTTTAACAACAACTTATACCATAAGCGAATATCCCTACCTAAATATTTTTGGTATTTAAAAGTAATCAATAAAACACCCACAGTAAAATAGAGAATATTTAAAAAAACGAGAACATGTAAGTCTTTAAATGACCCATGCCCCCTGTGTCTACATGAAAAGCTATACATTAAGTTTCTTAAAAATAATGATCTATTAAATCAGCGAAATGAGTTTACTGTCATATGTAGACATCGTAAAATGTTCACCTAAAAATATAGTTAAAGAATTTTCACAAAAGTCTATGTAACGCAATTATATATCTATTATTTTATTATATATTATGATATATGTAATATTAATTTAATTCTTTGATTTTTAATTCTAAATTGCTATGTATTAAGAAGATATAATGAATAAAATGAGAATTGTATTTTGGTAAAAAAAATATATATATATAAATGTTTTAATCATACCAGAGGTCCCTTTAAGATAGTTCTAAAATATATGTTAAAATAAATTTTTAAAAATTAAAAAAACAAAAATTAACCCATTGTCAGGGATATACATATCTCTAAGAATATTTATTCGTAACTTGTTGCTGGAAGTAACGTGTTGATCGTTAATATGACAGTTCCCCGAGACATGTATGAATACCACACATCCCTTAACATTTAACCTATATTTTTAACTTTTCAAATTTACCGTTGACCTTTCTTCTGGTTGGTTAAAAGTGACACACCCATAAGACCTAAAAATCTGGATCACCCCTCTATATTAACTCTTTAATATGAAAACATATTGTTTTCTATTTTCAAATGTAAATCAAAGTTACAGAACATTGCTTGATTACGAGATAAAAACTTTAGGTCACGAAACAGAAATTTCCATGTCTCAATTTAAAATATTTTTAATAAAAATACCATGAAAATATATATATATATATATATATATATATATATATATATATATATATATATATATATATATATATGAAAAAATATAGTCTTAAGGTGTGATATATTTATGGGATAAAGTGATCAATATCAGAGAAAGAGCGTGTGTAAATATAAAAGTGAACATTGAAGTCAACGCTTAGAGGTGACAGTCTGTTTCAGGCCTGACGACTGCATCTAGTATGAAACAGACTGTCGCCTCTAAGTGTTGACTTCAATGTTCACTTTTATATATATATATATATATATATATATATATATATATATATATATATATATATATATATATATATATATTAAACAAAATTATTGCTAGTAATTTTTTTTTACTATGAAAATACATGAAATACATAGTCTTTTGACCCTGGTTTCGGAGGATGTTAAGTACTTGCCCATAGCTGACAGAGGCTAGCACCTCGGGTTAGGGGAAACCTGGGACCAAAAGCAATTAAGAGGTAGTTCACGCTCCTCAAAACCTCCCGATCAGAGGCCTTGCTGCAAGATGTAATTTATCGTCATACCAAGGACTGTCTGTTCTATGTTGTGGGTTTGTTGACATTATATTTTGGTATACAGTTTGATTTAAGAAACTATAGGATATATAGACTAATGTCATGAAAGTTGGTTGTTTGGGAGTATTTTAAAAGTATTTGGTTGAAGTCGTTAGAATTTGTTAGTATATGTTTATTGTTGGTAATTTAACTATAAATACGTATTGTTGGTCATTTTTACTATAAAAATTTATTTCTACACTTTCATAGTCTTTTGTTTTTGTTTGGGGTGGTTCACTATTTGCCCATAGCTGTGACCCTAACAGGTACTATCGCCCCGGGTCAGGGTGGACCTGCTAACAATAGTAATTAAGAGGTTTTCTACGCTCCAGAAAACCTCCTGATCAGAGGCCTTGTCCCTAATTTCTCCAATCTCCCGATCAGTGATGTAGTTTATCGTATTACACAGGACATCTTCATCAGTGAAGAGAATGTCCAGTATTAACTGCCATATTGAACGACCGATATTAAATAATTATTCAGCAATCTCTTCTTTATTTTCTAACGCGTTAACAATTACACAAAAGACAATTAAAAAGCGACCATGACACCTGATGTAAATTTGTTCTCATTGACCATTAAGGCCAAACCTTTGATATTTAGAAAACACTGAAATATCATTTACCTCCAATAATTATAATGATTGTAACCTTTTTGAAAACACAAATGCAAATATCTATGTTTACTCTGATTGAATCTAAAATTGTCATTTGTCCCCAATCCCTTTGATTTGTCAAGAATTAAAAAAAAAGTCCCGAGTTTTTGCAGTACGAAGATCTTGCTATGTTGCACTAACGAGGTTTTTTTTTTCTTTTATCAGTCATTCATATCAAGAATTGTACACGGTTTTTTGCTACTCAGAAGTAGCAAATATTTGACATTTTAAGAATTATATTTAACTTGAATAAAAACATTGACTACTGTTTTTTTACAGAAATCGTAACTGATACAGATATATCTTTCGTGCAATTCACTACCTTTTCAGGCTCCTATCTATCGATCTATCACACTGTTTCTTTCTATCTATCTATTTATCACACTCTGTTTCTATCTATCTATCTATCTATCACGCTCTGTTTCTATCTATCACACTGCTTGTTTCTATCTTTTACGCTCTATTCCTTTCTATCGATTTCTGTTCATTATCTATCACGCTCTGTTTCTATCTATCACGCTCTGTCTGTTTCTATCTATGTATTCCTTTCTGTTCATTGTGTATCTATCACGCTCTGTTTCTATCTATCTATATATCTATCTATCGCAGAGCGTGATAGATAATTTACCTATCACGCTCTGCTTGTTTCTATGTTTCTACCGTTCTCTCTATCTATCACGCCCTCTTTCTATCTATTCCTTTCTGTTCATTATCTATCTATCACGCTCTTTTTCTATATATCCATCACGCTCTGCTTGTTTCTATCTATCTATTCATTTCTGTTCATTATCTATCACGCGCTGTTTCTATCTATCTATTTATCTATCACTCTCTGTTTCTATCTTTCACGCTCTGCTTGTTTCTTTCTATCTATCTATCACGCTCTTTCTATCTATCACGCTCGAGCTTGTTTCTATCTATTTATTCCGTTCTGTTCATTTTCTATTTGTCTAACTAGCAATCACGCTCTGTTTCTATTTATCTATCTATCTATCTTATTCTGTTCATTATCTATCTATCTGTCTAGCTAGCAATCACGGTCTGTTCATGTCGCACCCCTCTCTATCTCTATATATATATATATTTATATATATATATATATATATATATATATATATATATATATATATATATATATATATAGATAGAGAGAGAGAGAGAGAGACACTCAAGTTCATCTATCTGTATATCTATGAATGCTACTGAAAAGTTACATCTCTCTATCTCAGCGCGTTCGTACCAAGCTACAGAAATTTTTCTTGTGAATTCTTACGGTTAAAATAGTTTGTTTATATCTGTCTTGTCTTCAGGGCCGACAATACGCAGAGGAGTACGACCTCCAAGAAATGGAACCAAGTTTGATTGTCGCAGACTCAACCCAATCCCAACCCAATATATACCTTTAGAACCCAATCAGAAATCTGACCACTGTTTATCTATCGACATTAGAATGAATCTGATCAATATTAAATTATATACTCATTTATCGTTTTCATATATACCAGTAAAAACAAGACCAATGTTTCCCAAAAAAAAAACAAATTTCGATATATCAACTGAAAAGTCCCTAACCAAACTTACTCTCTCTCTCTTTCTCTCTCTCTTTCTCTCTCTCTCTAAACACAAACACGGAAAATACAACTCTAGTAGCTTCATCGACATGTAAATAGACTAGAAATAAGGGAAGCATAATAATAAAAATGAAAAAAAAAACAATCCTCAATAACATTAACTATGAACACGGTCACAATGTGCTGACCATGTTTGGAAAATAAAACAACACTATAACTCTAGATACATACATAATACAATCCATACATTCAGTTAAAAGAAAAAAATAAAATCTTCCTTGATAATGGCTAAAAGTATACTAGAAAGCGCTCGGAAATGCAGAACATCTGGATAGTTTTTAGACACTTTGTGGTCAGAAAAGAAAACACTTGTTCGAAGATAATAAAAATTAAATAAAAAGCTTAATCGTATTTCTTTTTCACTCATCTTTCGTGAAACTTCTATAAAAGAAGGACTGATGCCCAAATACACACACACATATATATATATATATATATATATATGTACGTAATATGGTCATCCACATACAGGCGTGTTTCGCTGCATCACAGCTCATCAGTATGGCTAGACATCTGTTTGCTCCAAACCGGGATCGATACCCGACGGATTTGGCATCAGCCGAAGATCCTACCTCTAAGCTATCGGCGCACAGCAGAGAGAAAGGGAAATTCTAATTTATTGTATACGAATGTAAACAAATGCCATTAGCCAACAGTGCTCAATTCATTAATGAAGAGCTGTTCGTTAATACCGGTGACAGCCAATGTTTTGGAATTACCTTCCCCCCAACAGTGCTCGATCGAATAAACGAGAGCTTTCATAATATGGTCATCCACATACAGACCTTTCTCTCTCTCTCTCTCTCTCTCTCTCTCTCTCTCTCTCTCTCTCTATATATATATATATATATATATATATATATATATATATATATAGATATATATATATATATATATATATATATATATATATATATATATATATATATATATATATATATAGAGAGAGAGAGAGAGAGAGAGAGAGAGAGAGATAAAGAGGTAAAATATACTACCAGATACTACCGTGGTATCGGCATATATATGTTGTGGGGTGCAACACACCTCTCCAGAATAGGTCTTGGATTCCTCCAAATACATATAGACTGACGCCGTGGATCGTTACTAGAATAGTAGAAGTAGATATAGAAGTAGAAAAAAGTACAGAGTTCGAGATCTAGCTTATCTACTTACTACACATTTCAGTAAAACTACATCGACTCCAAGCGACATTATATATTTTGTGTTAAGTTCATTCAATGAAATGAAGACATAATAGTGGTGACGTGGATTCGAATCCATAAGATAAAAAAAACCCTCTCGCTTAGCATAAATATATTGATTGTGTTATCTTCATTCAATGGAATGAAAACATAGTAATATATATATATATATATATATATATATATATATATATATATATATATATGAAATGGACAAAGTCTGACAATTATTTTAAGGCATTTCTTATGTTTATACGTTCTTTTTATACAGACAAATATTTAAGTAAATGCTCTGTTCATAATAAACAGTATTAACGACATTTACCGGCCTATAAAAAGAACATAAAAAATAAACATAAAAAATGCCTCTATATATATATATATATATATATATATATATATATATATATATATATATATATATATTACGGGTGTAACAGCAAAATCGTCCAAATCGTCTTACAACATAATTGTCCATCCCACAAAATGTTTAATATCTAAACAAAAAAAAATACATTAAACTAATTGAGTTCCTTTTTTCAAGTTTTCAGATAAGACGCTTGGCCAACCAGTTGTTGTAAGAGTCATTGAAAAACCCTTTGAGTCTTTCAGCTGGAAAGAGAACAAGTCAAAATCGTTTTGTGTCAGCTCCAAATGTCTTCCCAAATGAGCAATGGTGAGAGGGAAAAGATCATTCAGGCCTTCAGCAATAGTACCAACATTCATACAATGGCGTCCATCTTCAAAGTCCATTCAAGTACCATCAAGAGAACGGTGGATAAGTTTAAAAGGGAACAGTAGAGAAGAAAACTGGATCAGGAGGTCACCACAGAAAGAGGGATCATCATTTCAACTTAGATCTAAAGAGAGCAATTAGAAAAGATCTAACTCAATTCATAGGACGTTTGGTACATGAAAGAGGAGTTTCAGCTATGACAGTCCAAAGTGCAGTGAAAAAAGGCTTGAAAATGAAATCGTACGTGAAACCTGTGAGGCACTTTGTTACTCCAGGACAAAAAGTTAGAAGGTTAGAAAGGGCGAAGATCATCTTGAATAAGTTTGAAAATGATCCTGGCATAATATACATTCTTGTTGGTGAAAGTAAAATTGAATAGTTTCATAAAAACCTCGGAGAATTCCAGTAAAATGTCTTTAATCCTTTCTAAGATACAACGGTTCAATGCTTAATCTAACGATTGGACAATTATGCTCTTACACGAGTTGGACAATTTTACCGTTACACACGGTATAGATAGATAGATAGATAGATAGATAGATAGATAATATAAGTGGTTAATATACACACATATATATAAAATATATAAGTACATACATACACATACATATATATATATATATTAAAATTCCAAGAGGATAGAATCCAGGTAGAACTCAACGTCCAGGACAGAGTAAGAATATAATATATATGTGCGTGTGTGTGTGTGTGTGTGTGTGTGTGTGTGTGTGTGTGTTCAATCCCCTACATACAACGTGCGAAAGCACGTATGATACCCTGCCCATGTCAGCCGTCAACCAGGGCAGGTAACACAGTTTCGATGTCTAAGGTAGTACTGCCACCCTTGGCGCCACCATCAGCTTTTGCAACCGGACGGGGTATTGTTTTTGTATACGTGTCAGTCCCTTGCGATTTCTTTTTACAACTGCAACAGAAATTTTCAATGGTGTGTTAAAATAAACAACGCGCTCGTAGCGACCATTATTAACGACGTAGAATGGAAGGTTTCACGTCGGAAGTAGCATTGTGTTGCGAGCATGATTTTATTTAACTTTATTTATTTGGGATGTTGACCAAATCTAACTCAATGCCTGTTGAGCTGTCGTCTGGAGACAATGTGAAGCACGCTTTAGTTTCCGGCCAGTGATACCAAACTTCAAAAGGAAGGAAACGACTGACCCACCAAGAAATCCATGGCACCCGACCTCAGTAGGGTATCATATGACAGGTCCGCCTCTTTTAATCCTTGTGAGGGTTAGAATGGGCATTAAGAACTTTCCAAAGACCAAAAAAGCTTTTTAGCGAAACGGCACTCAAGTTCGAACCTCGTCGGAAGCTATTAAGTTGGTGCATAATTATCAGGCGTTTTTGTAGGCGAGTTACTTGTTAATTAAAATTGCTGTCTTGAGTGAGCACAATGAACCGACCATTTTTCCAGCATATTTAGTTATAGATCGGATATGAGTTCCACTTGAGATATTACGAGATCTTCAGATCCATTAGTCGTTCAAGTCAAGGATTGGTTGGTTGATTTTGTTTAACGCCATATCAACCTCCAGGCGTTATTTAATAGCGAAATATAAATCTTTTGAACGCAATTATATGGCTACAGTTAAATATATTTTGAACGCAACTGTATGCCTTCAACTACTGATAAAATGTATTGTTGGTCATTTTACTACATGCATTGTTGGTCCTTTTTTTATATACAAATGTATTACTGGTATTTTTACTTTAAAATTCTATTTTTATACTTTCATTATGCTTTGCTTTTGTTTGGGGGAGTCATTATTTGCCCATAGCTGGGTCCCTAACAGATGATACCACCCCGGGTCAGGGTGAAACTGGGAACAACAGCAATTAAGAGGTGGTTCCACGCTGCCCCAAACCTACAATCTCCTTATCAGAGGCCTTGCTGCTGGATGTAGTTTATCGTCATACCTAGGACTATAAAGACAATGAGTCTCCTTGAGATGTGTAGAGAGTTGGTAAAAGGAAGAGAGGAATGGGGCAGGTGATCTATTATTTATAAAACATAGTAGAAGTTCTCCCAAGTGTTACCTACCTACTCACCCCTAATGAGCAAGTGAAACCCGTAATAAAAACGTAGATATATTAGAAATTGAACTCGGATCTTCCCTGCTTTTCTTAGTTGTTGAAGGAATGTGGAGAAATGGGTGAGTACCCGTTGTCCTTTTGCAAAAGATTTGTTTTTGAAACTCGTTTTTCAGTTGGAAAAAATTCTTTAAAATATAATTTAGTTCGAGTAAACTGCTTTAAACTGTAAGAGTTTTACTTTTATACATGGTTGAAGCATATCAGAAGATGACGATGATCAAAAATTCTCTACATACAACCCCCTTTCAAAAGGAAGGAAACGCGTGACCGTCTTAGGAATCCACAGCACCCGAACTCAGTAGGCTAGCACATGGCATGCCCATACCTTTTCCACACAGTCGCTTTTTCTTTCGCTCGTCAGCCTCCTCCCTGTTCACCTTCCCCTCGAAGCGGTTATTCTACTTGGAGGACACACTTCTTTAAATCAGACCACGCTACAATATATATATATATATATATATATATATATATATATATATTATAAAGAGATAATCATACATTGAATCAATTAGCAATATTAAGGTAATTAATGGCGGGATCTCTTCGCTAAAAGACTTAATATAAGCATTAAAAATGCTTATATTAAGTGCTTATCACTGAATGATGCGATCCTTATGTACAAAATTCAGATGTATCTAGTGTATTTTTCATGGAAGCAAGTACTTTCAAGAACTTCATGTCATCATCATCAGGCTGTAATTTTTTTCCTTAAAAATCAAAACTTGAAGACGAAATAAATGTGTTGTAGACCGAAAGATGTTTTTTTTAAAGAACGTGTTATTTATTAACGGTTATATAATATTGGAACGTGCAAGTCGCAACGCTAAAGTTCAAATATTTCAACTGAAAATTTTTTTATTTGAATTTTGTAATTTGGTAAATACACGAATTCTTTTGTTTTAAGTTTTTTACAGTTAATGTGACATGAACTATATTAGTACTATAGTACATATTTCAATTAATAAAGTGATATGTCTTAGTAGTTTTTTTTTGTTTTTTTTTTCTCCGGAATTTCGGACTTCGGATCAATTGTTTTCATAAACGTATTATATTAGGCAGCATATATTTTATATTATGAAGAGATAATCATACATTGAATCAATTAGCAATATTAATGTATTTAATGGCGAAATCTTATTATATTATATTTTTAATTTCGCGCATTCCTGATTTTTTTTTTTTTATTTTGTTGACTGAAAAGTATAGTGGGGTCAGTTGGGCACCGTCTGTGAAAAAAGGAACACCATGATGCAATTCACTCCGCCAGAAATTTGGAAACGGTTTGCTATACTGCTTGCTATTCATGTTGGAAGATCCAATACGAATATTTCAAAGTGCTTGCATGTCAATCTGAGAACAGTGCAAAGTAGGGGTAGGGAACTTTTTCGTGCATGAAAGCCATATTGAAATTCATCATCCCTCACAGAGGCTGCATTCACCAAGTGATTTTTTTTTACTTTAGGTAAACGATGCATAAAATAGAATTTAATAAATATATAATCTAATAAAAGAAGACATAGAACTGAAAAACAAGACAAACAAATACTTTATTCACCTTTTAGACAAATAAATGACTTCCTCGACATTGCTTCTTTTGAGATATTATTTTGATATCACGCTCTAACATGTTGGTTTTTAGTTTTAATTGGTTTTCCAAATGCCCATCTGTCAAATGTGTTCTCAACGAATTCTTGATTTGTGTCAAGTACGAGAATGTGGATTCCCAACTGTATATTGAAGAAAAAAACAATAATAATTTGGTGTGCATGTTCACGAAGGCGAGGATCTTCTACCGCCCTTTTTCCAAATTTCAATGGGATCTTTCTTGCTGTCAGAGTTTTCAGGGTATTATCTTCAGACAATTCTCAGTAACTTCTCGGGAGCTACTGATACGTTAACTAAATGAAGCTGAAAAGCAAGTTTCAGCGGGATGTTATGTTTTACAAAATCACTGAATCATCTGCTGTATTCATCTATTAATGCATCTAAAACTGACTGAAAATATTCTTAGATATTCTCTTCACTTTCACTCCTTACTTTCGACAAGTAAGGAGAGTGTTCTTCTGAAAGATTTGACTGAGCAAGAAAAGACTGGAAAAATAACAATTTCTTTCTAAATGAAATCATTTTTGCCACATATCATATATTGATTTATTTCTGCCTTGTAACAAGTATTTAAGTTATTTTTTTTTTTTTGGTAGAATTTTGTATCTGATAATTCACAAAACCTATTTTTTTTTTGTTTTGTTTTAGTTTGGTTTTTTGGGGGTTTTTTTTTGTTTGTTTTTTTTTTTTTTGAAAAAGTCAATTATTTCTTCTCGTAACGATAAACATTTTGACCAATCCGTGTCCTTGTGATAACCATCGTATTTTTTCAGTAATTCAGCAAACCTACACTAATTACTTCGTCATCTATCATCAACATGTTTTGAACCTCATGACATTTACTCGTCTATAGTTCACAATATTTATAATCTTTTGCAAAGTGTTATTTAGAATAGCAGATTTTGCACAAAGATTTTGCTGGTGCAAAATGCAATGAAAAGAAATCAGTGCATTTGGAGCTGTGGTTTCTCTTTTTTTAAATGTGCAATGAATCCCTCATTTTTAACCATCATGGCTGAAACACCATCAGTACAAACACTTACCAATTTAGTATGGTTCAGCCCAAGTCTAGAACATTGCTCTTTGAAGTTATTCAAAGTATCTATTCCTCGTGTCGTTCCTCTAAGTGTGCCTAAAGCAAGTAATTTTGCAAATAATTGAAAATGGTCAGATATTGCACGAATGAAATACAATACTTGTGCTGAATCAGTGGAATAAGTCGATGCATGCAAAGCTCAGGAGAAATATATTTTTTTTTATTATTATTTTTATATTTTGGAGATGCTCTCTTAAATGACTGGCCAATTCATACAGTCGATTTGTATTAGTCGTTCTTGAAAGAGGCTCATTTTTATATTTGTTAACTTTCTTTAGCTCTAAACATTTTATGACTGCTACAATGCATTTCTTTATGAGATCGGCATCGTTGAATAGTTTACCTTTTGTTTCCAAGCAAATACGCCAACTTTATAGCTTGCTTCTGATGCAGCATTCCCTGAATTTAATACAGAATGGAATAATTGTCTCTACTTTTGTTTTCCATTCTTTACTTTCTGCAGTGCAATCCTTCGAGCTTCACCGTCTTTATAAAGAGCATAATGTTAATACGAATTGTATTTTTTGAACTGTTAAAATTACAGTATCATAAAGCAAGCGAGACATTTTACCATTGTTAAACACTAAAAAATATTACAATTCCCATTCATTCATTAAGGTTCTATTTTCTTCTTTCAAAGTTTGTTTTAATTCTTTTCGACAGAATAGGTTAAAATTAAGAGAGAAATGATTTTATTCTGAAATAATAAATAAATATTAACAAAAAGATAGATGAATATTAGCAAACACAAAAAATTCGGTTTATATATTAATTGTAGTGACGGACAATCATGCTAATCATGTTATCATAGATCAGTAGACATATTGAAAATTAATAAAGATACTACGAGTTAAAAGATACATCATTATTAAAGTTATTACTATTAAATATTATTTATTAAATATCAAATTTATTAAATACATGCATTTCTCTTCATATTAAACGTGGACAGCATTTTTACAGACGATGACGAAAAAATGTTTTTACTCTGATGCTGGAGAGCATCAGGATCCCTCACTGGATTAAGCTCCAATAGTATCCGAACGATTTGTTATTTCTTGATATGTGATGGGAAGTGAAAGACGGAATCTATTATTTACATTGTTCGGACTGTTGTCCTCATCTTTATTGTCATACGTACAACATTTCGGTCTTCTTCAGGTGATTGGAATTTCGAACTGAATTCTTTATTTCGCCCACCGAGGTCGGTTGTTCTAGCTCCCCTTGCCTCTTCCAGATGTCTTAGTTATCTCAAAGCTCCAAGTTACAAAGCTTACCACTCAGTAGCTAGGTATTGAACAAACAAAGCTTTGGGTCAAGTCACTGGATTCAACCGGTGCTTTTCTCCTTGAGATTAAATTCCAGCCGAAGCTTTTACTCACATAGAGAGGGGCATAAAATTTCCTCTTCCCCAACCCCAGATATGACATTATAACATTTAAGCTAAGGATCACGAGCTACAGTTGGGCATGATGCTAATAACTATTACGCCGTAAGTGTTTACATATACAGATTCCACGTCAACTAAATCTTTCGACGGGAGGCTATGAGCTTGTACTTCGCAGTTAAGTCTAAAGGTTAAAAACTAGTTATTATTGATTAACGAATTTATATTAAAAAAGACTCGCAAATACGTATGTAATTATATAATTATATCATTAATTCAAACGTAATTATGTAATTAAGTTCAAGTAAATTACTTTGATGTTTGATAATTATAATACGTATATATATATATATATATATATATATATATATATATATATATATATATATATATATATATATATATATATGAAAGATAAAAGAAAACTTTACCTTACCGTTCCGAAGATTATCATGGAAAACATTTAGCTTGAAAAAATTCCTCAGGTTTGGTAAACTAATGTTTTATTTTATTATTTTATTTATATTGTGTTTATAGATATATTTTGTTTCATGCATAAATGTTACGGACCTCCCTCTTATATATATATATATATATATATATATATATATATATATATATATATATATATATATATATATATATATATAAAGTGTTTCATTAAGACGGATTATATATAAGATTGTTTCATTAAGATGCCTCAAAGTCATCAGTAAATAAATCAGTAATATTGGTGAAAATTTATTTATTTCTCTGTTCGATCATGTTATTGAAGTCATGGCAATTATGTGTGAAAAATAATATTGCCCAAATGTCCGCCAAATCTGAAAGAAAAAGAAAAAAATCATTAGATGCTGAAAGTTAATTCACATTCAAAATTGGTTCAAGTTATATATATATATATATATATATATATATATATATATATATATATATATATATATATTGATCCTTTATATATATGCGCTTATATCATTAATTAACTAATTTGAATGAGATACGTTTAAAACTATGTAAAATATCTAGGTATATATATATATATATATATATATATATATATATATATATATATATATATATATACACATACACATATATATATATATATATATATATATATATATATATACACAGATATCTATGTATGTATGTATGTATGTATGTATGTATGTATAATTATATTGCATATATAGTGCTGGTGTTAATAAAACAGTGCTCGTTGTAATGCAACAGAGCTATTAAGTGTATATTAATAAATATACATATTATTCCTCACCGATAGCACTACTCGGAGTTTCATGGACAACGTAATCTTCAGGTGCTGATCATAAACTGTCCGTTACGTAATTTAAATTTAAAAAAAATATATCTGGTTATCGCAATATTGGCGCAGTTATATATTATACTGGGATTGCAGTTTTTTTAATTTCAAAAATTATATTTGGTATTTAAAATAGAGATGATTTATATATATGTATGTAAAAATATACTTAAAAATTTTCATTTTAGAGTTGTGAATATTAATTTTCTTCTTAATGGAAGTTTACTTGTTCTTTTTTATGAAAAACAAGAAATACGTAATTAACCTTAAACATAAACCGTAATTTATTTTAAAAATTAATCTGCATCAAGGTATTCAAGCAGATACTTATTTTTATGTCTACATGTAACCATCAATTCATTCCTCTTGTTTAATAAGCTCGGGTTATTTAAGTGTTTTTTCAGCAAGTCAGAAGTTACATCTATTTCCTTTCTCGTTATAAGACTTGGCTCTTGCTATAATATCACATTTGATGAAAAGGAGAATTGCCATCATTCTTTAATTCCCAGAAATATTTGGAAAAATCAGTTCTGTTTTTGTATTTAATATTACCTAAAGTCATTCGATGATGGTAGAAACGAAGTTTCCAAGGATTTAGGTGGAACGAAATAAAATTTAACTTTGTTACCGGGATGTATGCTTGCTCGGTATACAATATTATCAACCAAGAATTGACCGTTTAAGAGACAGATCATATTTTTTCGGCAGTTGAATTTTTTTTAAGGAAAATTAACGTCAGCAGAGAGTCGAAAGGAAATTCAACACGTGTGATGTGCGAAAGGAGCAACTGTTAGCATAGAACTTGTAATTATATCAAGCGATTTCAACTGTAAAATGATGAGACCTAGCTGCCAATCTAGTACTGCGTTTACAATCGTATAAAGATGAAAACGCTTTCTCTGATTTTTTTTATATTTATTCCAGGTTAAATGTAATAAATGAATCCAGTATTATTACTAAGTCATAAAATTGTGTATCAACAGTAAGAAGATTCTCGATTAATATACTGAATATCATTTGCCTCAGCGTACTATTTAGAGACTCCTTGATTTGAACGCCTACTGCGACTTAAACTCGCCCAAGACCCTAAGTAGAATTCGTAAAGATGCTGGAAAAATGGTCGGTTCCCTGTACGGCTCAAGTAAGTACTTAAATCCTATTGTCTACCTTTACAGGCTTACGGCCACATCAGGTTGAAAGACCGGTTTCTGTACGATCACCGACGTTAAGTAACGTCAAATCTGGTCAGTACCTAGATGGGTGACCGCTTGGGAACACCAGATGCTTTAATCTTGGATGTGCGGGTGGTGTAATGGATAAAGGCTCGGAATTGTTCATCGGAGAGCAGAGTTTCAATTCCAGACGGGTTCGTTATATTAACGCAAATACCCTTGAGAAAGCTATGAGTCTACCTCTTCTTCCCTCCAGCTATGAGTTAATTAGTAAGAATTATCAATATTATCTTCCAAAAATTTCTTACAATCTAAAAATTCTTTCTGGCTTTAAAACTGGCAGTGGGTTGATAAGCCGTAGAAAACGAATCAATCAATCAATTAAATACTGATTTGATACACAAGCATGTCTTTTAGATTAATTTACATTCACTGGAATATAAATGTATAGAAACTACAGTAGTCACAAATTGAGGGCTCAGTTTATGCACTGATTGTAATATAGAATTAATCCCCAACTTTATATCCACATTATAATTTCTTGTTTCTTGATAAGCCGTAGAAAACGAATTGATCAATTAATGAAACACTGTTTAGCTACACAGGCATATCTTTTAGATTTATTTAAATTCTCTGGAATAGAAATGTATAGAAACTACTCTGAGCCCTAACTCAAAGTTAGGGCTCAGTTTATGTATTGATTGCAATATAGAATTGATCCTTCACTTTATATCAACATTAAAATTTCTTTATCACTTATGAAATTCTGGCGGCTCTTTAAAAGCGTGCTGAACAACAGCAACCCCTCAGTACTCACCTTATTCAACCAATTTGAGATCCTGGCCTCAGCTAATAAGGCTGAATGCTTTGCTCGTAAGTTTGCATCCGATTCAACGCTAGACTCGTCTGGTGTACCCACACCGGACTTTCCCCCTAGAACTGTGGTTCTACTGAGTGAGATGAACATAACCCCAACGATGGTATTGGACATCATCTCTAAATTAGATTTTCATAAGGCTAGTGGTGGGGACGGGATACCTGCCATTGTTCTGAAGATATGTGCTCCTGAATTGGCTCCTGTCCTCTCTAAACTTTACAACTACTGCCTCACCAACTCTTGCTTTCCAGCCTGTTGGAAGTCCTTATCTGTTGTGCCTGTCTTTAAAAAAACTCCGGTGTTCCTTCTGACGTCCTATCAGTTTCCTTCCACTCTTCGGTAAAGTTTTCGAGGCTTTAATCAACGCCGAAGTAGTTAAGCACCTTACTTCACATAATCTGCTCTCCGACAAGCAATATGATTTCCGCTTTGCCCGATCTACTGCTGACGTGCTCACGACCATAACTGAATTTGTATACCAAGCACTCAACAGTAATGGAGAAGCTCAAGCCGTGGCTATCGACATCTCTAAAGCATTTTATAGGGTTTGGCATGTTGGCCTTCTTCGTAAGCTTCAGGGACACAGTATTACAGGACGATTATTTGACTTAATACAATCGTTCTTTTCAAACCGTGAAATGAGAATCGTCATAAACGGGTTCTCCCCCGGCTCCTTTATCACGAACACTGTTCCTAATCTTCATCAATGACCTTCCCGATGTCACCAGTTCCCAAGTTGGTATCTACGCGGACGACACCACTATTTACTCCTGCTTCAATAGTAAATCTGGTATCGTTGACAAAACTAACCTGGCTGTTGATCTCGAAAAGGACCCTCAATCTGTGGTTCACTGGGGCAGGAAATAGCTTGTAAACTTTAATGCCTCCAAAACGAAACTGCTCTCCTTTACCCACCACAGAGAACTCACGCTGCCTCCCATCAGGATGGCAGATTTCCAACTCCTTGAGAGCGCCTCGTTACGCCTACTTGGTCTCACGCTGTCTACATGAGGTGGAATAAATACATTGAATCAATAGCTTCATCTACCACAAGGAATGTTCGTTCTCTGTGTCGTGCCAGAAAGTTTTTCTCGTCCGATTCCATTCTTCAAATCTATAAATCAACCATCCGTCCTTGCATGGAATATTGCTGTCATATATGGTCTGGTGCCCCCGCTGTACGTCTCGAGGTCTTTGACAAAATCCAGAGACGAATATGCAAAATGATAGGTCCTGATCTGGTATCTATTCTACAATCGCTATTCCACAGACGTGCCGTGACATCACTCTGTCTCTTCTACAAATATTTTCACGGCAACTGTTCTGACGAGCTACTTTCGCTGGTTCACGGACTGCATGAATTTAAACGAGCAACCAAGCTAGCATCTGGGTCCCACCCTTTCACTGTCAAAATGGTTAAATTTAACCGTCTCTTCTCCTCGAACAGTTTCTTCTCCCGCACTTACCATCTGTGGAACTCCCTTCCCCTTACTTGCTTCCTCGATAACTATAATCTTCAAATATGCAAGTGTAATGTCAATCGACATCTGACACCCTGAGCTTGTTCCCCGTCCTTCTCTGTATCCTTTCTTCAAACACACCTCTTTACTCTTGTTCTCAGTATGTAACCGCTTGCTTGCTAGTGGCACTCCCGCCTTGCTTTGCAAGTTATTTTCTGGCTTTAAATAACTTGCAAAGATTTGATAATCCGTAAAAACGACTCAATCAATCCACCTGTCTTTACATAAAGATCAGGCTGCCAATCAAGTAGCGTTGTTATATATAGGCAGGAACTGCACAATTCTCACTTTCCAGTCTTGATCGTACCCAAAAATATCTCCACGGCTTTGTAAGTGAGTAATTATTTTCCACGTCAGCTGCTAAGAAAGTCTGTTCACTGTGTCGAGCGGCAGATTTTTCTCTCCAGAATCTATCTTATATATCTATAAGTCTACCATTCGTCCATGATTAGAATATTGCTGCGATATATGGTCCGGCGCCTCTGCTATTTACTTTGAGCTCCTGGATAAGATCCAAAGAAGGATCAGCAATATTATTGGTCCTGATCTGGCGGCTCGGCTTCAGTCACTTTCCCACCTCCGTAAGGTTGCCGCTCTGTATCTTCTCTATAAATACTTTCATAGTAATTGTTTGAATGAGCCCTTCACAATAGTACCTAGAATTTTTTTAAATATAAGCGCATTACTAGACTGGAGTCGAGATCTCATCGATAGTCGAGCTAGCTAGATGTAGCCGTAAGTTGTTTCCTGACAGTTTCTCTTCTCACACTTCTCGCTTGTGGAACTCCCTTCCGGCTCCATGCATTCCAACCAACTTTAATCTGCAAAAATTTAAATGCAATCGCTATCTACTACCCCACCCCAATTACTTATTATTAATTTTTCTGTTCTTAATTCTTCCACACCCTGTAACCTCTTGTGTCTTAGTGACTTTACTGCCTTGCATGGAGTGATACCGATTAAAAAATCACCACAATCTTTTTACACAGGCGGGATTTTGCAATTCTCTCGCTACTCTGCCGATATTTCCATAGAAAAATATTCAGTGGAGCTACATTCCTTAATTCCGGCCCCCGACTTTAACGATCTCAGCTAAACACTCACTACGTCTCTGGACGTGCAGTTTTCTTTCATCGGCAAAGATATTCACAAGTGATCTGCATATGCAGATCATTTATGTAAAGTAGAAATTGGTCCGATAAGTAACTCTAGTGGACGCCTACGTTGATTGCTAAGGACCCGGAGGAAATAGAATTAGCAACTACCTTCAGGAGGTAAGTAAGGACTTTATTATTGAGAAGATATTACTATCCTTTCTCTCCGAGTCTTGTAGGTTTAGGTGTTAACTATAGGATAAATAGCCTCACCAGCCAAGTATTGTGAGTACGGCTAAGTCCATCTTTTGTGATGGATCCTAATTTCTAGAGCCTTACTAATTCTGTGAGTAATGGTAGTTGGGAGATCAGCAGTGGATCGGGCCAACTGAAACCCATACTGCTCATTGTTCAAGAGGTTGTTATTATCTAGGTGCTCAATGAACTTCTTGTTGATTATAGCCTCAAAAAGCTTACTGAGGAGACTGATGGGTCTATACTGGTAGGGGGAAGATCTCTGTGAGAGAGAGAAAGAGAGGTTGGAGAGTTGAAAATAATTTGTTACCCACAAAGACGCAGAGACGCATTTGGATTCTATCGATACTGGAAAGTAAGGACTGAGCAGCTCCCACCCAAATATGACAACAGTAGTACATGAGCTTGCAAAGATAGAGAACAGCATGTAGTGTTAGGTACTAACTGGTGTGGTATAGGAAGCTGATCATTTTTCCTCCAACTTTTGTGATGGATCCTAATTTCTATTTGGGTTTAGGTGTGTGTTTAAGGTCCAATAGTCTCTCAAAGCTCTGAGCCTCACCGAGGGGACAGCCATTCATCGTGACTGTCTGTAGTTCAGGGTCCAATTGGTGATGAGCGAATGTAACTAGTTTGGTTTTCAAGGCATTTAATGTAACCAGCCAGTCCCTCGCGCCCCCCCCCAACACACACACAAACTGAAATGCTACAGAAAGGCTAGAGGAGATATCAACTGCCGTCTAGAGTTTTAGAGGTGCATCCATATACAATTATATCATCAGCATAGATATTCACAAGTGATCTATACACTTAGGCAGATCATTTATGTAAATTATAGTGTTGGTCCGAAAAGCGAGCCCTGAGGGACGCCTGCTTTGATTGCTAGGGCCACGGACGGCAAGGACTTACCTTTTAGGAAGGAATTTATAATTAAAAAGACTCTCCCGCTGATTACATAACTGGAGATCTTGTGCAGTAATTCTTTATGTCACACATTGTCTTGGGTCTTGTTTAGGGAAAACATTGGTAAAAAAAATATTCCTAAGGAGAACGAGACTAGAGAAAAAAGGATGGATGGCAGAGGAAATTGTCCATTTGGAAAACCAGAGAAGTTAAATAACAAGGAATGGGGCAGAGTATAAAAGATTAAGCATAAAAATTAGAGAAAATTGTAAACAGATAAGTGTTCAAAAATAAAAAGAAAGGCAAATATAAAGAAAAGAATAAAAGAACTAATAAACTAATAGACGAAATATACGACAGTGGTGAAATATCGGAAGACCTTAGTAAATCCATTCTGGTAGCGATACTTAAGGAACCTGGTTCAAATGAATGCCAGCTTTATCAAACAATCAGTTTAATGATCCACACAAAGAAACTATTGATCCAACTTCTTATGAAAAGAGCGAGAAGCACGTTTAGACTGGATTTAAACTCAAATTCTTTAATGCTCTGTAACCCTTGCGTCTTAGTGGCTTTACTGCTTTGCTTGGGGTGAAATAATTAAAAAAAGACAGTGAATGTTGAACAATGTCCTCAGTGATCAAGCGAAGACTGGAGGTAACTGAATGTTGTTTAAACTAAGGATGCTGGGAACACAATGGAATGAGCGAGAAAGCAAACGATGAAGAAATACGGAGATATTAAGGTCACAAAGGTCGCAGCTGAAACTTACGGGATACATAATGAGGAAAGAGGGCTTGGAGAATTTGACACTCACAGAACATATAAAAGACAAAAGGAACAAAGGCAAACACCATGGTGATACTCAGAGCTGCAAAAGGTAAGCCATGTTGAGGAAATCCATGATATATATATATATATATATATATATATATATATATATAGTAGTAGTAGTAGTAGTAGTAATCTTATAAGTATAAAAAATTATATATTATTCGGTGTTTTGATTTGCAAATAATCAAACCAATACCAAATGGAAAAAATGTATTAAAAAAAAGAACCAAGAACATGTGCGTTAGCTGAAAGTAATCGTCCAGCATGCAAGTCCAAAGTCCAAAGAAAAAAAATCAGATACGAGTAAGCAAAATAACTAAATAAAGTGCTCGATACAGTAAGTAGACCAAATCTAGTTAAACCTAGAGAGCCAGACAAACCTACCAAGGTTTCACTTAAGTGGATCGTCAGGGAAGGCTGGCTTCAAGGAGCCAGCCTTCCCTGACGATCCGCTTAGGTTAAACCTTGGTAGGTTTGTCTGGCTCTCTAGATTTAACTATATATATATATATATATATATATATATATATATATATATATATATAAAATTTAACGTCGAAGTCAACACTCAGAGGCGACAGGCTGTTTCATGCCAGCCGCAATCGTCAGGCCGTGAATTCGCGGTTTGACGATTGTGCTGAGCATGAAACAGCCTGTCGCCTCTGACTGTTGACTTCGATGTTAAATTTTATATTTATATTTACATACGGTCTATCTCTGATATTGAGCACTTTATCCCATAAATATAGCACACCTTAAAACTATATATATATATATATATATATATATATATATATATATATATATATATATATATATATATATGTTCTACAGTCAAAAGTTTGAAGACATCTCCAGAACTAGAATGGAACAAACTTGACAGTATAGTCGGAAAAAAATAAAATGAAAAAAAATAAAATGAAAAAAAATAAAATGAAAAAAAATAAAATGAAAAAAAATAAAATGAAAAAAAATCTCTTAAAGTCATTGAAAAAAGAATGGAATCATTTATCAAACTTATACATTCTGAAAATTTTGCAAGGAATACCAAGAAATTGTGCTGCCGTATTCAAGCCTAAAGGAGGATGTTTTAACGAGAGCAAAAGTTAATCTTAAAATACTTTTTTTCTTTTGTCATAATAACATTTTTTAATAAAAAATCATGTCTCACTTTTTTAACTATGTATAACAATTTTCTCTTATTTAAAGTATTATTCTCTTATTTCTCTGTTTCATCATCAAGCGAAATTTTTGGAGTCCAAAAATTTCGCTTGGGTATGAAACAGAGCTTGATACTTTAATTCAATTTAATTTTAATAATTATATTGAAGTTTTTGGCTTTTATTTTTGAAACATGAGAACTCTTATGTAGCGAAGGAATCATATTTTTGAAAAATAATTATAATTATAATTTAGGCTCTACTTTTGTATTTAAAACATATAAAAATAAAAACAAAAATACTAAAGAACTTCGGATTATTTACCTAACGTGTTCTTTGCTATTTTTCTATATATTTGCACACACACACATAAATATATATATATATATATATATATATATATAAAAGTTGACATGTTGACATTGAAGTCAATATTGTCGGAAATAATGAAGAATGGACATAAATTAGTAGAGCGGAGATGTCGACCGGGGAAAGTCTTAAGGTGCGAATATATATATATATATATTGTCGAAAATGAATTTGACTAAAAAGACCAGCGTGGAGACAGTGGAATAGCGAGTTGCCAAAAAAATGTCCTTCCTTTCTGCTAGAGTCAGGTAACCCCAGTAATAACAGACAGGAACAATAATAACAATTTATTTCGCTGTCGGCCAGATAAAAGCGATATTTATTCTGTACAATACAGAAATGTGGCACAAGGCCGTAGGGGGGGATTGGGGAAGGACGGTCTTCTGACTTAACTATAACTTAGTTAGCCGCAAACAATGATCCAATCGTACAAACAATATTCCTTACACCAAAACAACACATTCACACGTACCTTTCTTACTACATCCACCACAATACCCCACGGTGTCCATGAAAACACTAACCAGTCCCCATACTTACAATTCATTGTCTATGGGGGGGGGGATAAAACAACAATTCTAAAAACTAGCCGGCCAAATAAAAGCCTGTCGAGTATGAGTTGCAGGGAGATATATATATATATATATATATATATATATATATATATATATATATATATATATATATATAATTGTCCAGGGTATTATTATTAGGGCTAAATTTTTGTCCGCTTTAAATTTGATGGCTCTTGGGCAAGATCATCTGCCATGTTAGACTTTCCAATCTCTATTTTTCCCACTTTTCTAGTTTTTTCAATGGCGCTTATCTTCAATTACTACTTATCTGTAACGATTCAAATGTTTCAACGTCTATAGGGATAAGCATCTTCATATTAAACTGTGACTTAATTACCTCTCCAACATGCCTTTCTGATGTTTATTTTACTCTACCCCTTCCTTCTATTCACGTCGAAAAGGTAGCGTTCACGTTCCGAAACATTGAAATGTCTGCATTAATGATGAAAATGTCTGCTGTTTTGGTTCGGATGACGCCATTTATTCTAATTAATTGGCATCATATCTTGAGTTTCTCCTTCTCTGGTCCCAGTTCTATCGCAGTTCTGCCACCCTTTAAAATAAATCATTATTTGTTTTTGTCATTTAGATAATTAAAGCGAACAGTTAAATCATAATTTATTCACTCCCATCTCAATTTAGCTGCCGGGGTTACAGAAGCATTTTTAATAATTGTGGAATGTTAACAACAGACGATTTCTTAATTACTACTTATCGATAAATGCTGTTCAATTTTAATCACTTCGACGGCGGGCCATAGTCGAATTGGAGAAATAAATCGACATTGTGAGTGTGATGTCATGATTGAATAAAGGCACATTTTTCCCCACATATTGCTTCTGTAACTTCTTTTCTTCCTTCTTTTCAGTATTTCCTTCATTTTTTTTTTTTCGTCTGTCCTTCATTCGATTTATTAAATGTCATTTTTATATTTTTACATTTCTGTTTACAAGTCGTCTTCATAGATATATTAATTTTGAAGTAAAAGGTAGGTAATATAATGAGCGATAAACATATATATATATATATATATATATATATATATATATATATGGATACTTATGTATGTGTATATATATATATATATATATATATATATATATATATATATATGACTGAAACCATATACGTTCACTTTCTGAGCGTGAGACCCAGGTTCGATTCATGGTCGATTTGTCAAGCAGGAGACTTCCTGGTTATTAGAATGGATCAAGTCCGATCCCAGCGTGCGGCACCTTTGGAAAGTACCTGAATGAAATTGAGTAGAAGGAACACTTGGGGCCGTCGATAGTTGTGCTAACACGAAGTCACAAGTCATCGTGGCCGGGGGTTTGAGCGTGCTGGCCTTGTTCAAATTGTTGACCACGCTAGATAACACGCTCTTTCCCAGAAACTGTAACTAAGGTCTTCTCAGCATAGGTGCAGAATAAACCACAGGTTGGCTCTGTGGGTGTTGAGTAAATACAAATGTGCCTGAGCGAGCGACTGCAATAGGGACTGGCTAGCCGCTCTAGTAGACAGGCATCCTCGAATACGAATGGCCAGCTATATATATATATATATATATATATATATATATATATATATATATATATATATATATATATATATAGCTACCTCCATGAGATCGCTAAAAAAAGAGTATAGCATGATGAAAAAGACGCCAAACTTGACGAAAACAAAATTTTATCGTCTAAATGTTTATCTTATTATTAAAGGAAAAACCAAAGATTTTTTTTTAATTTTTCCTTCTTTTTAGAACACTCTAAATTTTGATTAAAAAACCTGAACTAGTAAAATATTATACAATTTTTAGCACGTTTTTTTCGTATGACACACATTAATTTGGAAAATCTTGCA
Organism: Acanthosepion lycidas; assembly: GCA_963932145.1. NCBI lineage: Eukaryota > Metazoa > Mollusca > Cephalopoda > Sepiida > Sepiidae > Acanthosepion > Acanthosepion lycidas. The sequence goes on along the minus strand of OZ010609.1, from coordinate 4,491,840 downwards.
AAAATAAAAATAATTTTCGGATGTTAATGAAACTTTCAGAAACTATTCACAGATGAAATTATTATAAATATGTTTTTTTATTAAAGTCATGACAAATATTTTTTATATTTATTACCCCCACCCAACTAATTTTATAGCTCTCGAAATTCGATCGAATACAGTTTAGTGATTACAATAGTTACAAGGCTTTGAGGAATACAAATCATGTTGTTGTTTTTTTATTGGACCCCCCCTACCTGAAAATCAGCTCTGAATTGTAACATACAAAACTCAATAAAACAAAGATATTATTTAATTTCAAATGCTTTTATTTGATTTTAATTGTTTTTATGAATATGGACAATATTTTCTGAAAGCAAAATAAATTTTCGATGAAAAATGAATGTTTAATACAATTATTTGTTATTTCTTTAATTATAATAGATTTTTACATTTAAGTTGTTAAAATATAAAATTAGTTAAAAGTCGTATCCACTTTCGTAAGTGTCCTTATGAGATTGATCTTTTTTTACTACATTGTAAATTGTATTGTTTTGACTAATCAGAAGATCCACAGTAATTAAGAAATGTAATTTTGTGTTTATAATCGGGCTGTAATTATAAAGTACGGAAGACCAAACAGAATACAATTAAGTTGCTTTATTTGAGTTAATCATTGTTCTCCGCCTTTACTTTTGCGAAACACGTGTGGAGAAGTTAATTTGATTTTTCAATTTCAACTGAGAAGGGTACCTACAAGTATCAGTATTATCTTATGAAATTTATACGATCCTCTTTTTATATTAATCTCAGTTATGACATTTTTCTATTAGGTTAGTGCAAAAATAATGTCGGTTTTTTGACGTTAAAAAGTACGTCAAAAACCGACATTATTTTTGCACCAACCTAATATTAAATATGATAAAAATTCAGGTCATTGCGAAAATAGCAAATGAAATTGTAATATATTTGTCAAGCTGGAGGAAAATAAAATGGCAGTTTGAAAACAAGAAAACTTTGAACTTTAAAGTTTTTAAACTAAAAAAAAATATCTGTTATGTGATTGTATTTTAATCTTAATCTGACAAAAACGAAAACACAGAAATCGGAAGATTGCTGTCTACAAATAAGCGAAGAAATATTTTTCACTCGAAAAAGAGATTCCAAAATGACATTAACAGAAAACGCGGTATTCTAAATGTCGCCAAGTTAAAAACATCTAAATAGGTTTGTGTCTCTCAGTAATAAGACTTTGTATTTATTTTCTCAAAAAAACATTCAAAATAGAGAAAAACTGTTGCAGATGCATATTAAATTGTAAAAGAAAAAATATAATTATTTATTTTATTCATATTATTGAAAACAATGCCAAGGATGATTATATATATATATATTTCCATCAGTATCCACACACACACACACATATATATATATATTTCCAACAGTATCCATATATATATATATATATATATATATGCTTATTGTTATATATATATATATATATACACACACACATATATCATATAAAGCTTCCATTCCATATACATATATATATCCATAAGTATCTATATATCCGTGTGTGTGTATACATATATATGTGTGTATATATATATATGTGTGCATGTGTGTATATATATATATATATACATAAGTATCCATATATATATTTATATATACACATACATAAGTATATATGTACATATATATATATATATATATATATATATATACACATACATAAGTATCCATATATATATATATATATGTATATATATATATATATATGTGTGTGTGTGTGTGTGTGTCTGTGTAATTGCATTTGTTGATGTGACATAATATGTGTTTGTATATTAATTTTAACCTATTTGTGTTTGAATTATAATTCTGTATTTTATAGTTGAAGTTAAGTTGTGTGGCTGTGTGTTTTTTGTACATTTATTTATAACTGCAAATATTATTTAATGTTTTTTCCTTTGGGTTTCTTTTCATTTATTTTATTTATTTTTAATTTAATTTAATTCTTTACCATTATTTATTTATCTCTATTTAAACAATCCCCCTCCTTACCCAATATGGACTGCTTCACTAATACTATAGTCCGCTATATACATCAAAACTGAAATTATGTAACGGTCAATTTTCAATCAGTGCCTGGCGATTGCTTTGAGCATAAAATTCCGATTTGTACCCCAGTTGATGACAAAATGCAAATATATTATTTATATATTATTAATAGGTCTATTTTACTGAGCCATATGTTTAGGGGATACTCATATTTGAGTAGACGTTCTGTTTATTTATTAAATAACAATATATTTATTTCTTTTCGTCCACCGGCCTTAATATTCGGGAAATCGTATTAGAGAAAAATCATACCCTCTACGGTAGGTTTCGAACCAGCGCGCGCTTGGGGAGAGGGAAACCGTTTTTTTAGATCCGACGTGCCTTAATCAAGTCGATTACGAAGAAGCTTTACAGATCAAGCAAGGTCCAGAACAGACTTTGTAAACGAAATCCTTCTCGTTTTAGATTTCTCGAACTTATCATATCAGCTCAGTTTCATATCCAGACGTAAACAAAGTAATTGTATAAAGAAGTAATGGATTATTTTATTTATTAATTCGACATTTCTTTATCACTAGTAAATGTAATTTTAGTCGATATTTATATTTGAGTTGAAGCTCCGTTTATTAACAGATTTTTCTTGAATAAGATTTCTCGAATATCCAGGCCAGTACACGAAAATCAGTAAACATTTCACATTTCTTTGTAGATCTTCTAATATCACAATATGAGATGCTTAACAGAAAAAAAAGATAAAAATCATAAACAAAAAAAAAACTAAATAAAATCGCCAAATAAAAACAAAATGTCAGCGTTCCGTCTCTTTGATACACATGTGTAATAACATCAAGTTAAACATCACTTCTGCTCGATGAATATATCAAGTCCTATATATATATATATATATATATATATATATATATATATATATATATATATATATATATATATATATATAATATAATTAATACATATATATGTGACGATCGCAAAGGCGTGAAACCCAGGGTCACAAACTCACATCAATCCGACCAAATTTATATATATATATATATTAAGACATTTTTATGTTTATGCTGTCTTTTTATAGATAAAAATATTTAAGTAAATGCTTCTTTTTTATAGATACAAATATGCTCTGTTTTATAATAAACAGTATTAAACAACATTTACTGGCCTCAATGTCCAAGAAATTTTCATAGAAAATATTCATCCTACTGTCGGAAAACGAATATTTTCTATGAAAATTTCTCGGACATTCAGGCTAGTAAATGTTGTTTAATACTGTTTATTATAAAACAGAGCATATATAAACATAAAAATATCTTAAAATAATAGTCGGACTTTGTCTATTTCATTATATATATATATATATATATATATATATATATATATATATATATGTATATATAAACATCATATATATATATATATATATATATATATATAATCATTATATATATCTTAAAATGTCTTAAAATAATTGTCGGACTTTGTCCATTTTATAATGTGTGAAGTCATTTGTTTACATTTGGATACGCTTTGAGCAGATATGAATGTACGTGAGAAATTCATGGAAGATTGTAGTTTAAAAGCAATAAAATCGACCTTGCTAACCGAACGATCCTCTGTCGCTCAATCGGTTAAGACACGTCAGGCTATATGACGGTTCCGTATAGGATACAGATTCGATTCCTGTCGGTGAACGTATATTTTCTATGAAAATTTCTCGGACATTCAGGCAGGTAAATATTGTTTAAAACTGTTTATTATAAACTGAGCATTTACTTAAATGTTTGTATCTATAAAAAGAATGTATAAACATAAAAATGTCTTAAAATATATATATATATATATATATATATATATATATATATATATATATATATGATAATGATGATGGACTCAACCGTCGTTTTCGACGTGTGAATGTCTTTCAGTTCACTTTTTATGTTTATGCTTCGTGTATATATATATATATATATATATATATATATATATATATATATATATTATATATTATAGCAAGGAATAAGGGGAATGGAAAGGACATAATTATGAAAACTAAGAACTAAAACAAACAACCGGTTTCGTCCCAGTACTCCTCAGGTTTGATACACTGGGATTTTTTATTCATAAACTTAAAAACAAAAAAACTATTCAATGAGGGGGGAGGGCAAAAAATATATATATATATGATAGAAAGAACTAGAGCCCAATCACATTCAAACCCAACAAGCAATCTCTCTGCTTACAGAGAGACGGCCTGCGGGATTTGATGTAAATGGACTCAAGAACCTTCAAATGATATGCAGATTGTGACTTCGCAAGAATGGAAAAACAGTCAACACTCAAACCAGCAACACATTCCCTGCTAGTTATAGCGTGTTCCGCTATAGATGATCCGGATGTATTCACCAGTTGGCTTTTGTTAGCGGCCGGATTTAAAATTCTGGGGGGTAAATGTTGTTTAATTCTAAAATCCAAGCGCTGAGACGTTCTGCCTATGTAGTCACATCCGCAACCACATTTAAATTTATATATAACAGAATTAATATGAAATAGAGGCAGAAAATCCTTACGCCTGGAAGAAAGAATTGATCGAGTAAAAAATATTACTCGCACATTAGCAGCATAAAAACACTTATTAATGGAATGTGAAATTCGTCTTGCTAAATTTTCGCCTTCTCTGCCAATGTAAGGAAGTCGTAAATAAATTGGACATTTCTTAACAACATACGGTCTATCCCTACGAAATTTATCAATGACATCATGCATAATGGAATCCAAAATGTCCAAAGGATACCCATTTTTAGAAAGAGTCATTTTTATAAATTCCAATTCACCGTAGATGAAGGAATTTGAGCAAATTTTAAGAGCTCGAAAAGTCAACGTTCTAATTAAATTAATTTTTCGTTGACGTGGGCAAAAAGAGACCCAACGGAAATATAAACCTGAAAAGGTGGCCTTCCTAAATACTGAAGTCAAATAGACATCATCACCTCTATGGACCAAGACATCCAAAAAGGGAAGACAGCATTTAGACTCCTTTTCTACGGTAAATTCTAAGGACGAATGAACAGAATTTAGGAAGGCCACCTTTTCAGGTTTATATTTCCGTTGGGTCTCTTTTTGTCCACGTCAACGAAAAATTAATTTAATTAGAACGTTGACTTTTCGAGCTCTTAAAATTTGCTCAAATTCCTTCCTCTACGGTGAATTGGACTTTATAAAAATGACTCTTTCTAAAAATGTGTATCCTTTGGACATTTTGGATTCCATTATGCATGATTTCATTGATAAATTTAGTAGGGATAGACCGTATGTTAAGAAATGTCCAATTTATTTACGACTTCCTTACATTGGCAGAGAAGGCGAAAATTTAGCAAGACGAATTTCACATTCCATTAATAAGTGTTTTTATGCTGCTAATGTGCGAGTAATATTTTTTACTCGACCAATTCTTTCTTCCAGGCGTAAGGATTTTCTGCCTCCATTTCATATTAATTCTGTTATATATAAATTTAAATGTGGTTGCGGATGTGACTACATAGGCAGAACGTCTCAGCGCTTGGATTTTAGAATTAAACAACATTTACCCCCCAGAATTTTAAATCCGGCCGCTAACAAAATCCAACTAGTGAATACATCCGGATCATCTATAGCGGAACACGCTATAACTAGCAGGGAATGTGTTGCTGGTTTGAGTGTTGACTGTTTTTCTATTCTTGCGAAGTCACACTCCGCATATCATTTGAAGGTTCTTGAGTCCATTTACATCAAATCCCGCAGGCCGTCTCTCTGTAAGCAGAGAGATAGCTTGTTGGGTTTGAATGTGATTGGGCTCTAGTTCTTTCTATCATATATATATATATATTTTTTTTTTGCTCTCTCCCCTCATTGAATAGTTTTTTTGTTTTTAAGTTTATGAATAAATAATCCCAGTGTATCAAACCTGAGGAGTACTGGGATCGAAACCAGTTGTTCGTTTTAGTTCTTAGTTTTCATAATTATGTCCTTTCCATTCCGCTTATTCCTTGCTATAATAAAATTTTGTACCTGTAAGAATCTTTTCAAATATATATATATATATATATATATATATATATATATATATATATATATATATATATATATATATATATATATATATATATATATATATATATATATATATATATATATATATATATCCAAACAATGAACAAAAATTCACGTTCTGTCGCCTTCATGAGAACCATAGTTTGTAATTACTTGGATCCTGTCACAGCAACACAGTGACAAACAACAGCAAAATTTGGATGACTCGGCTGACTTCGGTCTAGTAATGCAATTTGATACAACCATGCAGCCTCGCGTCCATTACCATTTGTGCGGCCGTATATAAAAATCATATCTGCCGGCACACGACATAAATATTCTGTTATTGTTAAAGGCAACACTTTTCTCTTCTCAATTAACTCACTACTACTACTACTACTACACGCACACACACACACATATATAGAGAAAGAGAAAGAAAGAAAGAGAGGTATATGCATTTTAGTTCGTACAAACACACCTATATATATATATATATATATATATATATATATATATATATATATATACATATGGATGTGTCTGTACGAAGTAAAATGCATACACCTCTATGCATGTGTGTCTATATATGTGAGAGTGTGTCATCCCAAACAAACACAGAAGAAAATTACCCCATCCACAACACACAAATAATCACGCATAAGCAAGCATAAATAGACCCACTTTTTAAAAAAATAAACCAGTTTGTTTGATGATCACAAAATGTATAACCCAAGGTTACAAACTAATATCCATACAACTAAATATATATATACATATTAATCAATAATCCCTTGCACGGCAGTAAAGCCACAAATCGCAAGGGGATATACAGGGTGTGGAAGGATTAGGAACAGATACAATAATAATGAGCGGAAAGACGAAAGACTAATCAGGAGGACATTAGATACTCATTGTCATTACAATTAAGTTATTACAATTTAAAGTTGGTTAGAAATCGTGTAGCCGGAATGGAGTTTCACAAGCGAGAATTGGGAATAAAGGATCTGGTGGCATAGAATTTATGGTTACATCGAGCCAGCTGAAGTGTAAATTGATAATATTTCCACTTCCGCCTAGTACTGCGCTTTAATTCAAACGTCTAGGTACCAGAGCGAAGATAATATATATATATATATATATATATATATATATATATATATATATATATATATATATATATATATATATATGTATGTATAAAAGTTAATGGTCAGAGTTGAATCAGATCAGGGAACAGTAATATTTTTAAAATGCTCAATACACGTGAGAAAAAAATAAGTAAAAATAAAAATTGTGCTTTTTTTTTTTTTCCTTTTTTTAATAAAGCGTTAAAGTCGTCATTTTAAAAGCATCGCCCGACGAGGCCGCCAGGTCGAAACCGTTGTTGCGTATTTTAACTGACCTCCTGATTTTTAAACTTAAAAGCTCGCTCTCTCTCTCTCTCTCTCTCTCTCTCTCTATATATATATATATATATATATATATATATATATATATATATATATATAGTTCATATGTTATTTTTTTATGGATACACTTATTTAAGTAAATTCTGTGTTCTCTAATCAAACAGTATTAATTACATTTCTATATAATTTCTCGGACAATCATGACGATTGTCCGAGAAATTATATAGAAAAATATGCGTTGTCTGGTAGGAGTTAAACCTGCATCCTATGAAAAACCACCATTAAGTCCGGCGTGCCTAACCGTTTAGCTACAGACGACTTCCGGTTAAGCAAATTACTGCTTTTAAGCACACACTTTCGCCGATCTTTCTTGATCTATCATATCTGCTCTGTATTCGTATCCTAACTTAAATAATGACAATATATTAGGTTGGTGCAAAAATAATGACGTAATAATATCGTTTTTTGACATATTTTTAACGTCAAAAAACGACATTATTACGTCATTATTTTTGCACCAACCTAATATCATAGAAAATGGATTAAATCCGACAAATATTTGATATATTTTCTGTTTATACATTTTTTTTTTACTCATTTAAGTAAATGTTATGTTCTTTAATTAAACAGTATTAATTACATTTACCGACTGAATTTCGATCTGTTTCTTCATGTAATACATAATTCTTGTACCATTAAGACATTATTTTATTTAATAAAACTCCAAAGTCTAGAATAACGTGTACAGATCTTATAGACAAAAGGCGAATTCTTAAATCTTAGTTCAAGAGGGACTTTTCGAAGAACTGTGTAGCGATCATATGTGCACAAGAACTTTTCAGACACTCTGTACATATTTTAACAGAGAAGTTATTCATATTCCACTTGTAGAAAAATATTATCCACAAAATGTATAGATTAAGAGAATACCTTCTCCAGATTTACTCCCATGTTTCATGGACGAGAGAAAGAGATGGATGACGCCCTTCCCTCGGTGTTTGGAATTGTTTTCGTTTTTCGTTAGCTTATCGTCTATGTTGCACTAAAATCTATAGGTTCTCCTTTCAGGAAAGAAGAACGCTGGACTATTCACAATACTTTCCTTATTATTCTGATTATATTTAACCACAAAAGCTCCATTCAAGTCGTAAACAGAGACTTTACGTTATCCAAAGCCACATTCTTTTCGACTTTTGTTTTTAAATGATTCTCTTAGTCAAAGAATTCAGGATTTCTGTATTTATTGAATTTATAAACGACATTGTATATTAGCCACATTGTTGCTGGAATCTTAGCGATTTTTTTTCATTTGTCTTAGTGTTTTAGAATCCCTTAAAGATTTGCATTTTTTTTTCTTTCTTCCTTTCTTTCTTCTCGAAATTACTTACTTTCTTTCTTTCTTTTGCTTTGCTCTCTTTCTCTCTCTTCTTTTTCTCATTGTGTTATTTCTCACCAACTTGCTCCCACAATTAGCGGTCATCTTTTTTCCACTTGTCTTCCTTGAAAGAAGCTGAAAGTATCTATCTAAATCGAGACTTGTCGACGCCACATGAAACTTTCACGAAAATTACACGTGACTGCGACCTCAAATTCGCCTCAACTCCAGGCCAATATTCTACACTAAGCTCCGCAGCACGATAACAAAGAAAGAAATGTGATTTGGAGGAAGGTGAAGAAACGAGCAAAACTTTAGGAAAGAGAAGGAATAGGAGGAGGAGGAGAATGATGGCAAAACGAAGGATTTTGGAGGAAGACATGACTGAAGAGGAAGGAGAAGGAGGAAGAAAAGATAGAGAAATGAATGAAAACCATAAGAGAGTGGTTCATGAGGGGGGGGGCAAAAATACGGAAAAGAATGCTAAACCAAAAAAGAAAACAACAATGAAGAAAACGATAACAAGGAAAAGGAGAGAGGTGGAAGAGGAGGAGGACACGGGAGAATAACAAAAGAACGAGAAAAAGAGGAAGTAGAGGAGGAAGAAGAAAAGAAAGAACGAGGATTGAGCAAGGAAAGGGGGGCTATGGTGGAGATAGAAAAACAGAATGAATGAAAGAAAGGAAATATTGAAGAAAAATGATGAGAAGAAGAAAAAAAGAAAAGGACGAAGACGAAGAAGGAAAAGTAGAAAATAGAAGGAAAAAGAGAAGATGAGAAAGAAGATCTAAAAAAAGAAGAAAAGAAAAAGAAGAAAAATGAAGAAATAGAAGAAGAAAAAGAAGGAAAAGAAAAAGAAGGAACCGACAAAGAAGAAAAAAAGGAGAAGAAAAAGAATAAAGGAAAAGAAAAGAAAAAAGGAAGAGAAAAAGATGAAGAAAAAAAGAAAAAGGAGAAAAAGAAAAAGCGAAAGAATAAAAAAGAAAGAGAGAAGAAGAAGAAGAAGAAGAAGTTGAAGTAAAAGAAGAAGAATAAAAAGAAAGAGAGAAGAAGAAGAAGAAGAAGAAGAAGAAGAAGAAGAATAAAAAGAAAAGGAAGTATAAGTCGGAGAAGAACGTGAATAAAGAAAAAGATGAAAAGAAAGAAGCAGAAGACGAAGAAGAACGAAATAAAAATCTTCATTTTTTTTCAATTCAAGAAGAAAAAGAAAAAGAAGTAAAGAAGACCAAGAAGAAAAAAGAAGAAAATGAAGAACGAAAAGAAAAAGAAAAACAGAGAAGCAAAAGTAGAAGAAGAAAAAGGATAAAGAAAAAGAAAAGAAAAGGAAGAAGCAAAAATTAGGAACGGAAAATGAAGAGAGAAAAAGTAAAAGCAAAAGAAGAAAAGAAAGAAGATAAAGAAGAAAAAGTAGGAGAAGAAGAAAAAGAATAAAAGAGAATAAGAAAAAAGAATAAGAAAAACGAAGAAGTAAAATAAGAAAAAGGAAAAAAGAAGAAAAAGAATAAAGAAAAAGTGAAAAGATGAAGCACGAACTTAAACTTGATTTTTTTCAATTCAAGAAGAAGTAGTAAAAGATGAAGGAGAAGAAAAAGAAGGAAAAGAAAAAGAAGAAACAGACAAAGAAGAAAAAGGAAAAGAAAAAGAACAACGAAAAAGGAAGGGCGAAGAAGGTAAAGAAGAAAAAGAAGAAGAAGAAGAAAAAGAGGAAGCAGAAGAAGAAACAGATGAAGAAGCAGAAAAAGAAGAAAAAATAAAAGCCAAAGAAGAAAAGTAGTAGAATAAAAAATAAAGAAAAGAAGAAGGGAAGAAGAAGAAGAAGAAGAAGAAGAAGAAGGGAAGAAGAAAACGATGAAGAAGTAAAAGAATAAGAAAAAGTAGGAGAAGAAAAAATAAAGAAAAAGAAGATGAAAATGAAGAAGAAGAAGAAATTAAAAATCTTGATATTTTTTCAATTGAACATTTTCTTATGCTTAAAATTTGAGTGAGACAGACAATCTATCCTCAGTTTTCGAACAGGAAATCTTACAGGATCTAAAATAACCAGCAGATAAGATGGTTGTTATCACAGCCATTACAGAAATTATTTACCATTAGCAAATAATCTTTGAGAACTGACATCATTCTACCTTATTAAAAAGTATTTTTTTAAATTTTAACTTCAATCCCTTCCCCGCCACCGTAACTTAACACTCGCCCTTATGCTATTCCTATAAAAATAAGGTTTAATCAAAAAAAGTATAGGGACCGTTGCTATGGTAACGGAGCTATAGTATGCACAATGAAGCGGTTCGTCACAGGTTGACCTTGAACGCTGTTGCGTTATAACATTCTCGCTCACTTCTCTTGTTTATAGCAGTACTCGAAATGAAAGTGTGTAGAGTGTGGTCGCATCATCACACCGCAGATGTTCCATCAGTGATCATGGTTTTTTTTTGTTGTTGTTTTGTTTTGTTTTTTTGCAGCAGATTTTGGCCAAGTACAACATTCACCAGTTCCGACAACTATCATCTCGCTTGCGACATTTTCCACTTTCCAAATATCAAATCCCACAAGATCCCAAGATTTCAAGACGTCGAGGAAATCCAAGAGAATGTGAAGAGGAAGTTGCTTCCTATCCCAGAGAAAGATTTCCAACAATGCTTCTAGCAATGGAAACGACACTGGATAAAAGGTGTGACTTCAGAAGGGGACTACTTTGAAGGAGATTAAACACCGAATTGCTATGTGTTATAGTTTTCTTTTCTTAGCACCAGTCGCAATAATTTTTGACCAGATTTTCACGATAATTATTTTCGTGAGATTTCCTCGCAGGTACGTCGACTTTACGAACATGATTTCAGTATTAGAGTGGCAGGTAGGTTTCATAATTTTACTGTTGAAATTGTTAGTGGGCTGGAAATATGGTCTTGTGCCCTTGCTATTTACCTAGAGCTCATTGATAAAATCCAAAGAATCAACAATATTATTGGTTCTGATCTGGCAGCTCGGCTTTAGTCACTTTCCCACCGTCATAAGGTTGCCTCCTTGTGTCTTTTCTGTAAATACTTTCATGTTAATTGTTCGGATGAGCTATGGTGCCTAGACTTGTTGAATTTAATGCATTACTAGACTGGCGTCGGAATCTCATCAATTTACAGTTCAGCTAGATGTAGCAGTAAATTCTATGTCAACAGTTTCTTTTCTCGCACTTCTCGCTTGTGGAACTCCCTTCTGATTCCATACTTTCCTAACAGATTTAATTTGAAAAAATTTAAACACAATGTTAGTGGCTATCTACTGTCTTCCTGATTACTCTTTCCTATTCCCGCTCATTATTAATTATTAATTATTAACTAATTCTTCCACATCCTGTACCCCAATGTGTCTTAGTTGCTTTACTGCCTTGCATGGGTCGATACCGATTAAAAAAAAAAAAAAAAGAATGCCAAGCGCACTATCAAGTGATTCTTTTTCCAACAAAATTAAATTAAATTCTTACGAATAATGCATAAGACTTCGTTCGTATCATATTTTAAAATGGAAAAAACTACAACGCGTCAGTTTCTTGCGGAATAATGGATAGGGGCTTGGATTTAGGAATTGGAGAGCCGAGTTCGAATTCCAGTCGAATCCATTACATTCACTTACGTGCTAATACCCTTGGGAAAGGTATAAATCCTCCTCTTCTCTCCCCAGCTATGAGTAAATAGCAGGACAGACCGGGTTCTATAGCCTTGGATGGCAACTGGTCTACCGCAGAAAGACATGGCAACCTACTGCGGAAAAAAATCGGCCTCGTCAGTTATGTATCTTTCGATACATGATCGCCCTAGCGTGTATCACGCATGGCACATAACTGACTGACTGACTTTCCAGTCAAATCCATTACATTAACTTACGTGCTAATAACCTTGGGAACGGTATGGAGCCTATTCTTCTCCCCCACCCTCAGATATGGGTAAATAGCAGGACAGACCAGTTTCTATAGACTTGGCAACTGGTCTACTGCAGAAAGAAATGGCAACCTACTGCGGGAAAAAACTGCCTCGTCAGTCATGTATCGAAAGATATATGATCGCCTAAGCGTGTATCACGAATGACACATAACTGACTGATTGATGTCATTTTGAAGTTCATTTTTGTCATTTTAACCCGTTGATTGCCAACTGTAGGTGTCAGCAATAATTTTTATGCTGTTCTTCGTCGGTGGTCACCATTTTTGTGGGTCAGTCTACAAAAAGAAGACGAGGGCGATAGACATGGACATCGAGAGTTGAGAAGACGTTGCCAGGTGATCATTCACACTGAAGACACGGTTTACACCAAACGGCCTTGAGCGAGAAGAGGAGAAACGGACGCTTTCTGCCGGGGAGAATGATGACTTCCAAAAGCTAAATAAATTAATTATGAAACAGGAAAATCTACTTGTTAGAAAAAAAGAAAACATCGCTTGGCTGTTACGCAATATCAGTCTTCCTACATGGCAGCGAATGCTGGACAATCTACTCTCAGATGGAACAGAGATATATGGTTCTACAGAAGGATGCTGAGAATACCATAAATCTCAACATGTTCGAGAGAAAATGAAAACAAAACGGATAATAATACTTAACATCAGAAAGAGACAGTTGAAACTTCTCGGGGGTATAATAAGGAAAGAGGGTTTAGAAAGTTTGATACTGTTGTAGAGTAGTTTTCACAGTGGAGGCTTGTATTTCAATAAGTCGTCCTAAATTAGGTTCGACGTACAAAACGTTAGGAACTTGGAAATAAGAGTTAATGACGCAGCAAATCTAGTTGTGATGGTTCGTAATTCAATGTCCAATAACGACTGACTCACTCAACACCACTGAGTATTTATTAATCCCCCCACAAGGATCAAATGTGGCACAAGGCCGGTTCAATGTGGGTATTTCCGAGCCCGTAGGCTCAGCCAAAAATATGGCCTTTGAACCAGCCTTGACGGGTTCAGGCTTTGTCTACCTCCCCGGACGAAACATTGCCCTTCGGCAAAGCCTCGTCCGGGTTCCTCACTGCTAACGCAGAGAGTTGGACAGAAGGCGTCCGCAGTCAAAGACCGCGGGACGGCACTGAATATTTATTAATCCCCCCACAAGGATCAAATGTGGCACAAGGCCGGTTTAATGTCGGTAATTCCGAGCCCGTAGGCTCAGCCAAAAACATGGCCTTTGAACCCACCTTGACGGGTTCAGGCACTGTCTACCTCCCCGGACGAAACCTTGCCCTTCGGCAAAGCCTCGTCCGGGTTCCTCACTGCTAACGAAGAGAGTTGTACAGAAGGCGTCCGCAGTCAAAGACAGCGGGACGGCACTGAGTATTTATTAATCCCCCCACAAGGATCAAATGTGGCACAAGGCCGGTTTAATGTGGGTATTTCCGAGCCCGTAGGCTCAGCCAAAAATATGGCCTTTGAACCCGCCTTGACGGGTTCAGGCTCTGTCTACCTCCCCGGACGAAACCTTGCCCTTCGGCAAAGCCTCGTCCGAGTTCCTCTCTGCAAACGGAAAGAGTTGGACAGAAGGCGTCCGCAGTCAAAGACCGTGGGACGGCACTGAGTATTTATTAATCCCCCCACAAGGATCAAATGTGGCACAAGGCCGGTTTAATGTGGATATTTCCGAGCCCGTAGGCTCAGCCAAAAATATGGCCTTTGAACCCGCCTTGACGGGTTCAGGCTCTGTCTACCTCCCCGGACGAAACCTTGCCCTTCGGCAAAGCCTCGTCCGGGTTCCTCACTGCTAACGCAGAGAGTTGGACAGAAGGCGTCCGCAGTCAAAGACAGCGGGACGGCACTGAGTATTTAGTATTTATTAATCCCCCACAAGGATCAAATGTGGCACAAGGCTGGTTTAATGTGGGTATTTCCGAGCCCGTAGGCTCAGCCAAAAATATGGCCTTTGAACCCGCCTTGACGGGTTCAGGCTCTGTCTACCTCCCCGGACGAAACCTTGCCCTTCGGCAAAGCCTCGTCCGGGTTCATCACTGCTAACGCAGAGAGTTGGACAGAAGGCGTCCGCAGTCAAAGACAGCGGGACGGCACTGAATATTTGTTAATCCCCCCACAAGGATCAAATGTGGCACAAGGCCTGTTTAATGTGGGTATTTCCGAGCCCGTAGGCTCAGCCAAAAATATGGCCTTTGAACCCGCCTTGACGGGTTAAGGCCCTGTCTACCTCCCCGGACGAAACCTTGCCCTTCGGCAAAGCCTCGTCCGGGTTCCTCACTGCTAACGCAGAGAGTTGGACAAAAGGCGTCCGCAGTCAAAGACCGTGGGACGGCACAGAGTATTTATTAATCCCCCCACAAGGATCAAATGTGGCACAAGGCCGGTTTAATGTGGGTATTTCCGAGCCCGTAGGCTCAGCCAAAAATATGGCCTTTGAACCCGTCTTGACGGGTTCAGGCTCCGTCTACCTCCCCGGACGAAACCTTGCCCTTCGGCAAGCCACGTCCGAGTTCCTCTCTGCAAACGCAAAGAGTTGGACAGAAGGCGTCCGCAGTCAAAGACCATGGGACGGCACTGAGTATTTATTAATCCCCCCACAAGGATCAAATGTGGCACAAGGCCGGTTTAATGTGGGTATTTCCCAGCCCGTAGGCTCAGCCAAAAATATGGCCTTTGAACCCGCCTTGACGGGTTCAGGCTCTGTCTACCTCCCCGGACGAAACCTTGCCCTTCGGCAAAGCCTCGTCCGGGTTCCTCACTGCTAACGCAGAGAGTTGGACAGAAGGCGTCCGCAGTCAAAGACAGCGGGACGGCACTGAGTATTTAGTATTTATTAATCCCCCACAAGGATCAAATGTGGCACAAGGCTGGTTTAATGTGGGTATTTCCGAGCCCGTAGGCTCAGCCAAAAATATGGCCTTTGAACCCGCCTTGACGGGTTCAGGCTCTGTCTACCTCCCCGGACGAAACCTTGCCCTTCGGCAAAGCCTCGTCCGGGTTCATCACTGCTAACGCAGAGAGTTGGACAGAAGGCGTCCGCAGTCAAAGACAGCGGGACGGTACTGAATATTTATTAATCCCCCCACAAGGATCAAATGTGGCACAAGGCCTGTTTAATGTGGGTATTTCCGAGCCCGTAGGCTCAGCCAAAAATATGGCCTTTGAACCCGCCTTGACGGGTTCAGGCCCTGTCTACCTCCCCGGACGAAACCTTGCCCTTCGGCAAAGCCTCGTCCGGGTTCCTCACTGCTAACGCAGAGAGTTGGACAGAAGGCGTCCGCAGTCAAAGACCGTGGGACGGCACTGAGTATTTATTAATCCCCCCACAAGGATTAAATGTGGCACAAGGCCGGTTTAATGTGGGTATTTCCGAGCCCGTAGGCTCAGCCAAAAATATGGCCTTTGAACCCGCCTTGACGGGTTCAGGCCCTGTCTACCTCCCCGGACGAAACCTTGCCCTTCGGCAAAGCCTCGTCCGGGTTCCTCACTGCTAACGCAGAGAGTTGGACAGAAGGCGTCCGCAGTCAAAGACAGCGGGACGGCACTGAGTATTTAGTATTTATTAATCCCCCCACAAGGATCAAATGTGGCACAAGGCCGGTTTAATGTGGGTATTTCCGAGCCAGTAGGCTCAGCCAAAAATATGGCCTTTGAACCCGCCTTGACGGGTTCAGGCTCTGTCTACCTCCCCGGACGAAACCTTGCACTTCGGCAAAGCCTCGTCCGGGTTCCTCACTGCTAACGCAGAGAGTTGGACAGAAGGCGTCCGCAGTCAAAGACAGCGGGACGGCACTGAATATTTATTAATCCCCCCACAAGGATCAAATGTGGCACATGGCCTGTTTAATGTGGGTATTTCCGAGCCCGTAGGCTCAGCCAAAAATATGGCCTTTGAACCCGCCTTGACGCGTTCAGGCCCTGTCTACCTCCCCGGACGAAACCTTGCCCTTCGGCAAAGCCTCGTCCGGGTTCCTCACTGCTAACGCAGAGAGTTGGACAGAAGGCGTCCGCAGTCAAAGACCGCGGGACGGCACTGAATATTTATTAATCCCCCCACAAGGATCAAATGTGGCACATGGCCGGTTTAATGTGGGTAATTCCGAGCCCATAGACTCAGCCAAAAATATGGCCTTTGAACCCGCCTTGACGGGTTCAGGCCCTGTCTACCTCCCCGGAGGAAACCTTGCACTTCGGCAAAGCCTCGTCCGGGTTCCTCACTGCTGACGCAGAGAGTTGGACAGAAGGCGTCCGCAGTCAAAGACCGTGGGACGGCACTGAATATTTATTAATCCCCCCCACAAGGATCAAATGTGGCACAAGGCCGGTTTAATGATGGTATTTCCGAGCCCGTAGACTCAGCCAAAAATATGGCCTTTGAACCCGCCTTGACGGGTTCAGGCCCTGTCTACCTCCCCGGACGAAACCTTGCCCTTCGGCAAAGCCTCGTCCGGGTTCCTCACTGCTAACGCAGAGAGTTGGACAGAAGGCGTCCGCAGTCAAAGACCGTGGGACGGCACTGAGTATTTATTAATCCCCCCACAAGGATCAAATGTGGCACAAGGCCGGTTTAATGTGGGTATTTCCGAGCCCGTAGGCTCAGCCAAAAATATGGCCTTTGAACCTGCCTTGACGGGTTCAGGCCCTGTCTACCTCCCCAGACGAAACCCTGCCCTTCGGCAAAGCCTCGTCCGGGTTCCTCACTGCTAACGCAGAGAGTTGGACAGAAGGCGTCCGCAGTCAAAGACCGCGAGACGGCACTGAATATTTATTAATCCCCCCACAAGGATCAAATGTGCCACAAGGCCGGTTTAATGTGGGTATTTCCGAGCCCGTAGGCTCAGCCAAAAATATGGCCTTTGAACCCGCCTTGACGGGTTCAGGCCCTGTCTACCTCCCCGGACGAAACCCTGCCCTTCGGCAAAGCCTCGTCCGGGTTCCTCACTGCTAACGCAGAGAGTTGGACAGAAGGCGTCTGCAGTCAAAGACCGTGGGACGGCACTGAATATTTATTAAACCCCCCACAAGGATCAAATGTGGCACAAGGCCGGTTTAATGTGGGTAATTCCGAGCCCGTAGGCTCAGCCAAAAATATGGCCTTTGAACCCGCCTTGACGGGTTCAGGCCCTGTCTACCTCCCCGGACGAAACCTTGCCCTTCGGCGAAGCCTCGTCCGAGTTCCTCTTTGCAAACGCAAAGAGTTGGACAGAAGGCGTCCGCAGTCAAAGACCGTGGGACGGCACTGAGTATTTATTAATCCCCCCACAAGGATCAAATGTGGCACAAGGCCGGTTTAATGTGGGTAATTCCGAGCCCGTAGGCTCAGCCAAAAATATGGCCTTTGAACCCGCCTTGACGGGTTCAGGCCCTGTCTACCTCCCCGGACGAAACCTTGCCCTTCGACAAAGCCTCGTCCGAGTTCCTCTTTGCAAACGCAAAGAGTTGGACAGAAGGCGTCCGCAGTCAAAGACCACGGGACGGCACTGAGTATTTATTAATCCCCCCACAAGGATCAAATGTGGCACAAGGCCGGTTTAATGTGGGTATTTCCGAGCCCGTAGGCTCAGGCAAAAATATGGCCTTTGAACCCGCCTTGACGGGTTCAGGCTCTGTCTACCTCCCCGGACGAAACCTTGCCCTTCGGCAAAGCCTCGTCCGAGTTCCTCTCTGCAAACGCAAAAAGTTGGACAGAAGGCGTCCGCAGTCAAAGACCGCGGGACGGCACTGAGTATTTATTAATCCCCCCACAAGGATCAAATGTGGCACAAGGCCGGTTTAATGTGGGTATTTCCGAGCCCGTAGGCTCAGCCAAAAATATGGCCTTTGAACCCGCCTTGACGAATTCAGGCTCTGTCTACCTCCCCAGACGAAACCTTGCCCTTCGGCAAAGCCTCGTCCGGGTTCCTCACTGCTAACGCAGAGAGTTGGACAGAAGGCGTCCGCAGTCAAAGACCGTGGGACGGCACTGAGTATTTATTAATCCCCCCCACAAGGATCAAATGTGGCACAAGGCCGGTTTAATGTGGGTAATACCGAGCCCGTAGGCTCAGCCAAAAATATGGCCTTTGAACCCGCCTTGACGGGTTCAGGCCCTGTCTACCTCCCCGGACGAAACCTTGCCCTTCGGCAAAGCCTCGTCCGAGTTCCTCTCTGCAAACGCAAAGAGTTGGACAGAAGACGTCCGCAGTCAAAGACCGTGGGACGGCACTGAATATTTATTAATCCCCCCACAAGGATCAAATGTGGCACAAGGCCGGTTTAATGTGGGTATTTCCGAGCCCGTAGGCTCAGCCAAAAATATGGCCTTTGAACCCGCCTTGACGGGTTCAGGCTCTGTCTACCTCCCCGGACCAGACCTTGCCCTTCGACAAAGCCTCGTCCGAGTTCCTCTTTGCAAACGCAAAGAGTTGGACAGAAGGCGTCCGCAGTCAAAGACCGTGGGACGGCACTGAATATTTATTAATCCCCCCCACAAGGATCAAATGTGGCACAAGGCCGGTTTAATGTGGGTATTTCCGAGCCCGTAGACTCAGCCAAAAATGTGGCCTTTGAACCCGCCTTGACGGGTTCAGGCCCTGTCTACCTCCCCGGACGAAACCTTGCCCTTCGGCAAAGCCTCGTCCGGGTTCCTCACTGCTAACGCAGAGAGTTGGACAGAAGGCGTCCGCAGTCAAAGACCGTGGGACGGCACTGAGTATTTATTAATCCCCCCACAAGGATCAAATGTGGCACAAGGCCGGTTTAATGTGGGTATTTCCGAGCCCGTAGGCTCAGCCAAAAATATGGCCTTTGAACCCGCCTTGACGGGTTCAGGCCCTGTCTACCTCCCCGGACGAAACCTTGCCCTTCGGCAAAGCCTCGTCTGGGTTCCTCACTGCTAACGCAGAGAGTTGGACAGAAGGCGTCCGCAGTCAAAGACCGCGGGACGGCACTGAATATTTATTAATCCCCCCACAACGATCAAATGTGGCACAAGACCGGTTTAATGTGGGTATTTCCGAGCCCGTAGGCTCAGCCAAAAATATGGCCTTTGAACCTGCCTTGACGGGTTCAGGCCCTGTCTACCTCCCCGGACGAAACACTGCCCTTCGTCAAAGCCTCGTCCGGGTTCCTCACTGCTAACGCAGAGAGTTGGACAGAAGGCGTCCGCAGTCAAAGACCGCGAGACGGCACTGGATATTTATTAATCCCCCCACAAGGATCAAATGTGGCACAAGGCCGGTTTAATGTGGGTATTTCCGAGCCCGTAGGCTCAGCCAAAAATATGGCCTTTGAACCCGCCTTGACGGGTTCAGGCCCTGTCTACCTCCCCGGACGAAACCTTGCCCTTCGGCGAAGCCTCGTCCGAGTTCCTCTTTGCAAACGCAAAGAGTTGGACAGAAGGCGTCCGCAGTCAAAGACCGTGTGACGGCACTGAGTATTTATTAATCCCCCCACAAGGATCAAATGTGGCACAAGGCCGGTTTAATGTGGGTAATTCCGAGCCCGTAGGCTCAGCCAAAAATATGGACTTTGAACCCGCCTTGTCGGGTTCAGGCCCTGTCTACCTCCCCGGACGAAACCTTGCCCTTCGGCGAAGCCTCGTCCGAGTTCCTCTTTGCAAACGCAAAGACTTGGACAGAAGGCGTCCGCAGTCAAAGACCGTGGAACGGCACTGAGTATTTATTAATCCCCCCACAAGGATCAAATGTGGCACAAGGCCGGTTTAAGGTGGGTAATTACGAGCCCGTAGGCTCAGCCAAAAATATGGCCTTTGAACCTGCCTTGACGGGTTCAGGCCCTGTCTACCTCCCCGGACGAAACCTTGCCCTTCGGCAAAGCCTCGTCCGAGTTCCTCTCTGCAAACGCAAAGAGTTGGACAGAAGGCGTCCGCAGTCAAAGACCGTGGGACGGCTCTGAATATTTATTAATCCCCCCACAAGGATCAAATGTGGCACAAGGCCGGTTTAATGAGGGTATTTCCGAGCCCGTAGGCTCAGCCAAAAATATGGCCTTTGAACCCGCCTTGACGGGTTCAGGCTCTGTCTACCTCCCCGGACCAGACCTTGCCCTTCGGCAAAGCCTCGTCCGAGTTCCTCTCTGCAAACGCAAAGAGTTGGACAGAAGGCGTCCGCAGTCAAAGACCGCGGGACGGCACTGAGTATTTATTAATCCCCCCACAAGGATCAAATGTGGCACAAGGCCGGTTTAATGTGGGTATTTCCGAGCCCGTAGGCTCAGCCAAAAATATGGCCTTTGAACCCGCCTTGACGGGTTCAGGCTCTGTCTACCTCCCCGGACGAAACCTTGCCCTTCGGCAAAGCCTCGTCCGAGTTCCTCTCTGCAAACGCAAAAAGTTGGACAGAAGGCGTCCGCAGTCAAAGACCGCGGGACGGCACTGAGTATTTATTAATCCCCCCACAAGGATCAAATGTGGCACAAGGCCGGTTTAATGTGGGTATTTCCGAGCCCGTAGGCTCAGCCAAAAATATGGCCTTTGAACCCGCCTTGACGGGTTCAGGCTCTGTCTACCTCCCCAGACGAAACCTTGCCCTTCGGCAAAGCCTCGTCCGGGTTCCTCACTGCTAACGCAGAGAGTTGGACAGAAGGCGTCCGCAGTCAAAGACCGTGGGACGGCACTGAGTATTTATTAATCCCCCCACAAGGATCAAATGTGGCACAAGGCCGGTTTAATGTGGGTATTTCCGAGCCCGTAGGCTCAGCCAAAAATATGGCCTTTGAACCCGCCTTGACGGGTTCAGGCTCTGTCTACCTCCCCGGACCAGACCTTGCCCTTCGACAAAGCCTCGTCCGAGTTCCTCTTTGCAAACGCAAAGAGTTGGACAGAAGGCGTCCGCAGTCAAAGACCGTGGGTCGGCACTGAATATTTATTAATCCCCCCCACAAGGATCAAATGTGGCACAAGGCCGGTTTAATGTGGGTATTTCCGAGCCCGTAGACTCAGCCAAAAATATGGCCTTTGAACCCGCCTTGACGGGTTCAGGCCCTGTCTACCTCCCCGGACGAAACCTTGCCCTTCGGCAAAGCCTCGTCCGGGTTCCTCACTGCTAACGCAGAGAGTTGGACAGAAGGCGTCCGCAGTCAAAGACCGTGGGACGGCACTGAGTATTTATTAATCCCCCCACAAGGATCAAATGTGGCACAAGGCCGGTTTAATGTGGGTATTTCCGAGCCCGTAGGCTCAGCCAAAAATATGGCCTTTGAACCCGCCTTGACGGGTTCAGGCCCTGTCTACCTCCCCGGACGAAACCTTGCCCTTCGGCAAAGCCTCGTCTGGGTTCCTCACTGCTAACGCAGAGAGTTGGACAGAAGGCGTCCGCAGTCAAAGACCGCGGGACGGCACTGAATATTTATTAATCCCCCCACAAGGATCAAATGTGGCACAAGACCGGTTTAATGTGGGTATTTCCGAGCCCGTAGGCTCAGCCAAAAATATGGCCTTTGAACCTGCCTTGACGGGTTCAGGCCCTGTCTACCTCCCCGGACGAAACACTGCCCTTCGTCAAAGCCTCGTCCGGGTTCCTCACTGCTAACGCAGAGAGTTGGACAGAAGGCGTCCGCAGTCAAAGACCGCGAGACGGCACTGAATATTTATTAATCCCCCCACAAGGATCAAATGTGGCACAAGGCCGGTTTAATGTGGGTATTTCCGAGCCCGTAGGCTCAGCCAAAAATATGGCCTTTGAACCAACCTTGACGGGTTCAGGCCCTGTCTACCTCCCCGGACGAAACCTTGCCCTTCGGCGAAGCCTCGTCCGAGTTCCTCTTTGCAAACGCAAAGAGTTGGACAGAAGGCGTCCGCAGTCAAAGACCGTGTGACGGCACTGAGTATTTATTAATCCCCCCACAAGGATCAAATGTGGCACAAGGCCGGTTTAATGTGGGTAATTCCGAGCCCGTAGGCTCAGCCAAAAATATGGCCTTTGAACCCGCCTTGTCGGGTTCAGGCCCTGTCTACCTCCCCGGACGAAACCTTGTCCTTCGACAAAGCCTCGTCCGAGTTCCTCTTTGCAAACGCAAAGAGTTGGACAGAAGGCGTCCGCAGTCAAAGACCGTGGAACGGCACTGAGTATTTATTAATCCCCCCACAAGGATCAAATGTGGCACAAGGCCGGTTTAAGGTGGGTAATTCCGAGCCCGTAGGCTCAGCCAAAAATATGGCCTTTGAACCCGCCTTGACGGGTTCAGGCCCTGTCTACCTCCCCGGACGAAACCTTGCCCTTCGGCAAAGCCTCGTCCGAGTTCCTCTCTGCAAACGCAAAGAGTTGGACAGAAGGCGTCCGCAGTCAAAGACCGTGGGACGGCTCTGAATATTTATTAATCCCCCCACAAGGATCAAATGTGGCACAAGGCCGGTTTAATGAGGGTATTTCCGAGCCCGTAGGCTCAGCCAAAAATATGGCCTTTGAACCCGCCTTGACGGGTTCAGGCTCTGTCTACCTCCCCGGACCAGACCTTGCCCTTCGGCAAAGCCTCGTCCGAGTTCCTCTCTGCAAACGCAAAGAGTTGGACAGAAGGCGTCCGCAGTCAAAGACCGTGGGACGGCACTGAGTATTTATTAATCCCCCCACAAGGATCAAATGTGGCACAAGGCCGGTTTAATGTGGGTATTTCCGAGCCCGTAGGCTCAGCCAAAAATATGGCCTTTGAACCCGCCTTGACGGGTTCAGGCTCTGTCTACCTCCCCGGACGAGACCTTGCCCTTCGGCAAAGACTCGTCCGAGTTCCTCTCTGCAAACGCAAAGAGTTGGACAGAAGGCGTCCGCAGTCAATGACCGTGGGACGGCACTGAGTATTTATTAATCCCCCCACAAGGATCAAATGTGGCACAAGGCCGGTTTAATGTGGGTATTTCCGAGCCCGTAGGCTCAGCCAAAAATATGGCCTTTGAACCCGCCTTGACGGGTTCAGGCTCTGTCTACCTCCCCGGACGAGACCTTGCCCTTCGGCAAAGCCTCGTCCGAGTTCCTCTCTGCAAACGCAAAGAGTTGGACAGAAGGCGTCCGCAGTCAATGACCGTGGGACGGCACTGAGTATTTATTAATCCCCCCACAAGGATCAAATGTGGCACAAGGCCGGTTTAATGTGGGTATTTCCGAGCCCGTAGGCTCAGCCAAAAATATGGCCTTTGAACCCGCCTTGACGGGTTCAGGCTCTGTCTACCTCCCCGGACGAGACCTTGCCCTTCGGCAAAGCCTCGTCCGAGTTCCTCTCTGCAAACGCAAAGAGTTGGACAGAAGGCGTCCGCAGTCAATGACCGTGGGACGGCACTGAGTATTTATTAATCCCCCCACAAGGATCAAATGTGGCACAAGGCCGGTTTAATGTGGGTATTTCCGAGCCCGTAGGCTCAGCCAAAAATATGGCCTTTGAACCCGCCTTGACGGGTTCAGGCTCTGTCTACCTCCCCGGACGAGACCTTGCCCTTCGGCAAAGCCTCGTCCGAGTTCCTCTCTGCAAACGCAAAGAGTTGGACAGAAGGCGTCCGCAGTCAATGACCGTGGGACGGCACTGAGTATTTATTAATCCCCCCACAAGGATCAAATGTGGCACAAGGCCGGTTTAATGTCGGTATTTCCGAGCCCGTAGGCTCAGCCAAAAATATGGCCTTTGAACCCGCCTTGACGGGTTCAGGCCCTGTCTACCTCCCCGGACGAGACCTTGGCCTTCGGCAAAGCCTCGTCCGATTTCCTCACTGCTAACGCAGAGAGTTGGACAGAAGGCGTCCGCAGTCAAAGACCGTGTGACGGCACTGAATATTTATTAATCCCCCCACAAGGATCAAATGTGGCACATGGCCGGTTTAATGTGGGTAATTCCGAGCCCGTAGGCTCAGCCAAAAATATGGCCTTTGAACCCGCCTTGACGGGTTCAGGCCCTGTCTACCTCCTCGGCCGAAACCTTGCCCTTCGGCAAAGACTCGTCCGGGTTCCTCACTGCTAACGCAGAGAGTTGGACAGAAGGCGTCCGCAGTCAAAGACCGTGGGACGGCACTGAATATTTATTAATCCCCCCACAAGGATCAAATGTGGCACAAGGCCGGTTTAATGTGGGTAATTCCGAGCCCGTAGGCTCAGCCAAAAATATGGCCTTTAAACCCGCCTTGACGGGTTCAGGCCCTGTCTACCTCCCCGGACGAAACCTTGCCCTTCGGCAAAGCCTCGTCCGGGTTCCTCACTGCTAACGCAGAGAGTTGGACAGAAGGCGTCCGCAGTCAAAGACCGTGGGACGGCACTGAATATTTATTAATCCCCCCACAAGGATCAAATGTGGCACAAGGCCGGTTTAATGTGGGTAATTCCGAGCCCGTAGGCTCAGCCAAAAATATGGCCTTTAAACCCGCCTTGACGGGTTCAGGCCCTGTCTACCTCCCCGGACGAAACCTTGCCCTTCGGCAAAGCCTCGTCCGGGTTCCTCACTGCTAACGCAGAGAGTTGGACAGAAGGCGTCCGCAGTCAAAGACCGTGGGACGGCACTGAGTATTTATTAATCCCCCCACAAGGATCAAATGTGGCACAAGGCCGGTTTAATGTGGGTAATTGCGAGCCCGTAGGCTCAGCCAAAAAATATGGCCTTTGAACCCGCCTTGACGGGTTCAGGCCCTGTCTACCTCCCCGGACGAACCCTTGCCCTTCGGCAAAGCCTCGTCCGGGTTCCTCACTGCTAACGCAGAGAGTTGGACAGAAGGCGTCCGCAGTCAAAGACCGCGGGACGGCACTGAGTATTTATTAATCCCCCCACAAGGATCAAATGTGGCACAAGGCCGGTTTAATGTGGGTATTTCCGAGCCCGTAGGCTCAGCCAAAAATATGGCCTTTGAACCCGCCTTGACGGGTTCAGGCTCTGTCTACCTCCCCGGACGAGACCTTGCCCTTCGGCAAAGCCTCGTCCGAGTTCCTCTCTGCAAACGCAAAGAGTTGGACAGAAGGCGTCCGCAGTCAATGACCGTGGGACGGCACTGAGTATTTATTAATCCCCCCACAAGGATCAAATGTGGCACAAGGCCGGTTTAATGTGGGTATTTCCGAGCCCGTAGGCTCAGCCAAAAATATGGCCTTTGAACCCGCCTTGACGGGTTCAGGCTCTGTCTACCTCCCCGGACGAGACCTTGCCCTTCGGCAAAGCCTCGTCCGAGTTCCTCTCTGCAAACGCAAAGAGTTGGACAGAAGGCGTCCGCAGTCAATGACCGTGGGACGGCACTGAGTATTTATTAATCCCCCCACAAGGATCAAATGTGGCACAAGGCCGGTTTAATGTGGGTATTTCCGAGCCCGTAGGCTCAGCCAAAAAATATGGCCTTTGAACCCGCCTTGACGGGTTCAGGCCCTGTCTACCTCCCCGGACGAACCCTTGCCCTTCGGCAAAGCCTCGTCCGAGTTCCTCTCTGCAAACGGAGAGAGTTGGAGAGAAGGCGTCCGCAGTCAAAGACCGTGGGACGGCACTGAGTATTTATTAATCCCCCCACAAGGATCAAATGTGGCACAAGGCCGGTTTAATGTCGGTATTTCCGAGCCCGTAGGCTCAGCCAAAAATATGGCCTTTGAACCCGCCTTGACGGGTTCAGGCCCTGTCTACCTCCCCGGACGAGACCTTGCCCTTCGGCAAAGCCTCGTCCGAGTTCCTCACTGCTAACGCAGAGAGTTGGACAGAAGGCGTCCGCAGTCAAAGACCGTGTGACGGCACTGAATATTTATTAATCCCCCCACAAGGATCAAATGTGGCACATGGCCGGTTTAATGTGGGTAATTCCGAGCCCGTAGGCTCAGCCAAAAATATGGCCTTTGAACCCGCCTTGACGGGTTCAGGCCCTGTCTACCTCCCCGGCCGAAACCTTGCCCTTCGGCAAAGACTCGTCCGGGTTCCTCACTGCTAACGCAGAGAGTTGGACAGAAGGCGTCCGCAGTCAAAGACCGTGGGACGGCACTGAATATTTATTAATCCCCCCACAAGGATCAAATGTGGCACAAGGCCGGTTTAATGTGGGTAATTCCGAGCCCGTAGGCTCAGCCAAAAATATGGCCTTTAAACCCGCCTTGACGGGTTCAGGCCCTGTCTACCTCCCCGGACGAAACCTTGCCCTTCGGCAAAGCCTCGTCCGGGTTCCTCACTGCTAACGCAGAGAGTTGGACAGAAGGCGTCCGCAGTCAAAGACCGTGGGACGGCACTGAATATTTATTAATCCCCCCACAAGGATCAAATGTGGAACAAGGCCGGTTTAATGTGGGTAATTCCGAGCCCGTAGGCTCAGCCAAAAATATGGCCTTTAAACCCGCCTTGACGGGTTCAGGCCCTGTCTACCTCCCCGGACGAAACCTTGCCCTTCGGCAAAGCCTCGTCCGGGTTCCTCACTGCTAACGCAGAGAGTTGGACAGAAGGCGTCCGCAGTCAAAGACCGTGGGACGGCACTGAGTATTTATTAATCCCCCCACAAGGATCAAATGTGGCACAAGGCCGGTTTAATGTGGGTAATTGCGAGCCCGTAGGCTCAGCCAAAAAATA
This sequence comes from Acanthosepion lycidas, assembly GCA_963932145.1. Lineage (NCBI taxonomy): Eukaryota > Metazoa > Mollusca > Cephalopoda > Sepiida > Sepiidae > Acanthosepion > Acanthosepion lycidas. The sequence continues at coordinate 4,464,488 of OZ010609.1, read as the reverse complement.
TGGCCTTTGAACCCGCCTTGACGGGTTCAGGCCCTGTCTACCTCCCCGGACGAACCCTTGCCCTTCGGCAAAGCCTCGTCCGGGTTCCTCACTGCTAACGCAGAGAGTTGGACAGAAGGCGTCCGCAGTCAAAGACCGCGGGACGGCACTGAGTATTTATTAATCCCCCCACAAGGATCAAATGTGGCACAAGGCCGGTTTAATGTGGGTATTTCCGAGCCCATAGGCTCAGCCAAAAATATGGCCTTTGAACCCGCCTTGACGGGTTCAGGCCCTGTCTACCTCCCCGGACGAAACCTTGCCCTTCGGCAAAGCCTCGTCCGGGTTCCTCACTGCTAACACAGAGAGTTGGACAGAAGGCGTCCGCAGTCAAAGACCGTGGGACGGCACTGAGTATTTATTAATCCCCCCACAAGGATCAAATGTGGCACAAGGCCGGTTTAATGTGGGTAATTCCGAGCCCGTAGGCTCAGCCAAAAATATGGCCTTTGAACCCGCCTTGACGGGTTCAGGCTCTGTCTACCTCCCCGGACGAGACCTTGCCCTTCGGCAAAGCCTCGTCCGAGTTCCTCTCTGCAAACGCAAAGAGTTGGACAGAAGGCGTCCGCAGTCAATGACCGTGGGACGGCACTGAGTATTTATTAATCCCCCCACAAGGATCAAATGTGGCACAAGGCCGGTTTAATGTGGGTATTTCCGAGCCCGTAGGCTCAGCCAAAAATATGGCCTTTGAACCCGCCTTGACGGGTTCAGGCTCTGTCTACCTCCCCGGACGAGACCTTGCCCTTCGGCAAAGCCTCGTCCGAGTTCCTCTCTGCAAACGCAAAGAGTTGGACAGAAGGCGTCCGCAGTCAATGACCGTGGGACGGCACTGAGTATTTATTAATCCCCCCACAAGGATCAAATGTGGCACAAGGCCGGTTTAATGTGGGTATTTCCGAGCCCGTAGGCTCAGCCAAAAATATGGCCTTTGAACCCGCCTTGACGGGTTCAGGCTCTGTCTACCTCCCCGGACGAGACCTTGCCCTTCGGCAAAGCCTCGTCCGAGTTCCTCTCTGCAAACGCAAAGAGTTGGACAGAAGGCGTCCGCAGTCAATGACCGTGGGACGGCACTGAGTATTTATTAATCCCCCCACAAGGATCAAATGTGGCACAAGGCCGGTTTAATGTGGGTATTTCCGAGCCCGTAGGCTCAGCCAAAAATATGGCCTTTGAACCCGCCTTGACGGGTTCAGGCTCTGTCTACCTCCCCGGACGAGACCTTGCCCTTCGGCAAAGCCTCGTCCGAGTTCCTCTCTGCAAACGCAAAGAGTTGGACAGAAGGCGTCCGCAGTCAATGACCGTGGGACGGCACTGAGTATTTATTAATCCCCCCACAAGGATCAAATGTGGCACAAGGCCGGTTTAATGTGGGTATTTCCGAGCCCGTAGGCTCAGCCAAAAATATGGCCTTTGAACCCGCCTTGACGGGTTCAGGCTCTGTCTACCTCCCCGGACGAGACCTTGCCCTTCGGCAAAGCCTCGTCCGAGTTCCTCTCTGCAAACGCAAAGAGTTGGACAGAAGGCGTCCGCAGTCAATGACCGTGGGACGGCACTGAGTATTTATTAATCCCCCCACAAGGATCAAATGTGGCACAAGGCCGGTTTAATGTGGGTATTTCCGAGCCCGTAGGCTCAGCCAAAAATATGGCCTTTGAACCCGCCTTGACGGGTTCAGGCTCTGTCTACCTCCCCGGACGAGACCTTGCCCTTCGGCAAAGCCTCGTCCGAGTTCCTCTCTGCAAACGCAAAGAGTTGGACAGAAGGCGTCCGCAGTCAAAGACCGTGGGACGGCACTGAGTATTTATTAATCCCCCCACAAGGATCAAATGTGGCACAAGGCCGGTTTAATGTGGGTATTTCCGAGCCCGTAGGCTCAGCCAAAAATATGGCCTTTGAACCCGCCTTGACGGGTTCAGGCCCTGTCTACCTCCCCGGACGAAACCTTGCCCTTCGGCAAAGCGTCGTCCGGGTTCCTCTCTGCAAACGCAAAGAGTTGGACAGAAGGCGTCCGCAGTCAAAGGCCGTGGGACGGCACTGAGTATTTATTAATCCCCCCACAAGGATCAAATGTGGCACAAGGCCGGTTTAATGTGGGTATTTCCGAGCCCGTAGGCTCAGCCAAAAATATGGCCTTTGAACCCGCCTTGACGGGTTCAGGCCCTGTCTACCTCCCCGAACGAAACATTGCCCTTCGGCAAAGCGTCGTCCGGGTTCCTCTCTGCCTTTGCAGAGAGTTGGACAGAAGGCGTCCGCAGTCAAAGACCGTGGGACGGCACTGAGTATTTATTAATCCCCCCACAAGGATCAAATGTGGCACAAGGCCGGTTTAATGTGGGTATTTCCGAGCCCGTAGGCTCAGCCAAAAATATGGCCTTTGAACCCGCCTTGACGGGTTCAGGCCCTGTCTACCTCCCCGGACGAAACCTTGCCCTTCGGCAAAGCGTCGTCCGGGTTCCTCTCTGTAAACGCAGAGAGTTGGACAGAAGGCGTCCGCAGTCAAAGACCGTGGGACGGCACTGAGTATTTATTAATCCCCCCACAAGGATCAAATGTGGCACAAGGCCGGTTTAATGTGGGTATTTCCGAGCCCGTAGGCTCAGCCAAAAATATGGCCTTTGAACCCGCCTTGACGGGTTCAGGCCCTGTCTACCTCCCCGGACGAAACCTTGCCCTTCGGCAAAGCGTCGTCCGGGTTCCTCTCTGCAAACGCAAAGAGTTGGACAGAAGGCGTCCGCAGTCAAAGACCGTGGGACGGCACTGAATATTTATTAATCCCCCCACAAGGATCAAATGTGGCACAAGGCCGGTTTAATGTGGGTATTTCTGAGCCCGTAGGCTCAGCCAAAAATATGGCCTTTGAACCCGCCTTGACGGGTTCAGGCCCTGTCTACCTCCCCGGACGAAACCTTGCCCTTCGGCAAAGCGTCGTCCGGGTTCCTCTCTGCAAACGCAAAGAGTTGGACAGAAGGCGTCCGCAGTCAAAGACCGTGGGACGGCACTGAATATTTATTAATCCCCCCACAAGGATCAAATGTGGCACAAGGCCGGTTTAATGTGGGTATTTCTGAGCCCGTAGGCTCAGCCAAAAATATGGCCTTTGAACCCGCCTTGACGGGTTCAGGCCCTGTCTACCTCCCCGAACGAAACCTTGCCCTTCGGCAAAGCGTCGTCCGGGTTCCTCTCTGCAAACGCAAAGAGTTGGACAGAAGGCGTCCGCAGTCAAAGACCGTGGGACGGCACTGAATATTTATTAATCCCCCCACAAGGATCAAATGTGGCACAAGGCCGGTTTAATGTGGGTATTTCCGAGCCCGTAGGCTCAGCCAAAAATATGGCCTTTGAACCCGCCTTGACGGGTTCAGGCCCTGTCTACCTCCCCGAACGAAACCTTGCCCTTCGGCAAAGCGTCGTCCGGGTTCCTCTCTGCCTTAGCAGAGAGTTGGACAGAAGGCGTCCGCAGTCAAAGACCGTGGGACGGCACTGAGTATTTATTAATCCCCCCACAAGGATCAAATGTGGCACAAGGCCGGTTTAATGTGGGTATTTCCGAGCCCGTAGGCTCAGCCAAAAATATGGCCTTTGAACCCGCCTTGACGGGTTCAGGCCCTGTCTACCTCCCCGAACGAAACCTTGCCCTTCGGCAAAGCGTCGTCCGGGGTCCTCTCTGCCTTAGCAGAGAGTTGGACAGAAGGCGTCCGCAGTCAAAGACCGTGGGACGGCACTGAGTATTTATTAATCCCCCCACAAGGATCAAATGTGGCACAAGGCCGGTTTAATGTGGGTATTTCCGAGCCCGTAGGCTCAGCCAAAAATATGGCCTTTGAACCCGCCTTGACGGGTTCAGGCCCTGTCTACCTCCCCGAACGAAACCTTGCCCTTCGGCAAAGCGTCGTCCGGGTTCCTCTCTGCCTTAGCAGAGAGTTGGACAGAAGGCGTCCGCAGTCAAAGACCGTGGGACGGCACTGAGTATTTATTAATCCCCCCACAAGGATCAAATGTGGCACAAGGCCGGTTTAATGTGGGTATTTCCGAGCCCGTAGGCTCAGCCAAAAATATGGCCTTTGAACCCGCCTTGACGGGTTCAGGCCCTGTCTACCTCCCCGGACGAAACCTTGCCCTTCGGCAAAGCGTCGTCCGGGTTCCTCTCTGCAAACGCAAATAGTTGGACAGAAGGCGTCCGCAGTCAAAGACCGTGGGACGGCACTGAATATTTATTAATCCCCCCACAAGGATCAAATGTGGCACAAGGCCGGTTTAATGTGGGTATTTCTGAGCCCGTAGGCTCAGCCAAAAATATGGCCTTTGAACCCGCCTTGACGGGTTCAGGCCCTGTCTACCTCCCCGGACGAAACCTTGCCCTTCGGCAAAGCGTCGTCCGGGTTCCTCTCTGCAAACGCAAAGAGTTGGACAGAAGGCGTCCGCAGTCAAAGACCGTCGGACGGCACTGAATATTTATTAATCCCCCCACAAGGATCAAATGTGGCACAAGGCCGGTTTAATGTGGGTATTTCTGAGCCCGTAGGCTCAGCCAAAAATATGGCCTTTGAACCCGCCTTGACGGGTTCAGGCCCTGTCTACCTCCCCGAACGAAACCTTGCCCTTCGGCAAAGCGTCGTCCGGGTTCCTCTCTGCAAACGCAAAGAGTTGGACAGAAGGCGTCCGCAGTCAAAGACCGTGGGACGGCACTGAATATTTATTAATCCCCCCACAATGATCAAATGTGGCACAAGGCCGGTTTAATGTGGGTATTTCTGAGCCCGTAGGCTCAGCCAAAAATATGGCCTTTGAACCCGCCTTGACGGGTTCAGGCCCTGTCTACCTCCCCGAACGAAACCTTGCCCTTCGGCAAAGCGTCGTCCGGGTTCCTCTCTGCAAACGCAAAGAGTTGGACAGAAGGCGTCCGCAGTCAAAGACCGTGGGACGGCACTGAGTATTTATTAATCCCCCCACAAGGATCAAATGTGGCACAAGGCCGGTTTAATGTGGGTATTTCCGAGCCCGTAGGCTCAGCCAAAAATATGGCCTTTGAACCCGCCTTGACGGGTTCAGGCCCTGTCTACCTCCCCGAACGAAACCTTGCCCTTCGGCAAAGCGTCGTCCGGGTTCCTCACTGCTAACGCAGAGAGTTGGACAGAAGGCGTCCGCAGTCAAAGACCGTGGGACGGCACTGAGTATTTATTAATCCCCCCACAAGGATCAAATGTGGCACAAGGCCGGTTTAATGTGGGTATTTCCGAGCCCGTAGGCTCAGCCAAAAATATGGCCTTTGAACCCGCCTTGACGGGTTCAGGCCCTGTCTACCTCCCCGGACGAAACCTTGCCCTTCGGCAAAGCCTCGTCCGAGTTCCTCACTGCTAACGCAGAGAGTTGGACAGAAGGCGTCCGCAGTCAAAGACCGGGGGACGGCACTGAGTATTTATTAATCCCCCCACAAGGATCAAATGTGGCACAAGGCCGGTTTAATGTGGGTAATTCCGAGCCCGTAGGCTCAGCCAAAAATATGGCCTTTGAACCCGCCTTGACGGGTTCAGGCCCTGTCTACCTCCCCGGACGAAACCTTACCCTTCGGCAAAGCGTCGTCCGGGTTCCTCTCTGCAAACGCAAAGAGTTGGACAGAAGGCGTCCGCAGTCAAAGACCGTGGGACGGCACTGAGTATTTATTAATCCCCCCACAAGGATCAAATGTGGCACAAGGCCGGTTTAATGTGGGTATTTCCGAGCCCGTAGGCTCAGCCAAAAATATGGCCTTTGAACCCGCCTTGACGGGTTCAGGCCCTGTCTACCTCCCCGAACGAAACCTTGCCCTTCGGCAAAGCGTCGTCCGGGTTCCTCACTGCTAACGCAGAGAGTTGGATAGAAGGCGTCCGCAGTCAAAGACCGTGGGACGGCACTGAGTATTTATTAATCCCCCCACAAGGATCAAATGTGGCACAAGGCCGGTTTAATGTGGGTATTTCCGAGCCCGTAGGCTCAGCCAAAAATATGGCCTTTGAACCCGCCTTGACGGGTTCAGGCCCTGTCTACCTCCCCGGACGAAACCTTGCCCTTCGGCAAAGCCTCGTCCGAGTTCCTCACTGCTAACGCAGAGAGTTGGACAGAAGGCGTCCGCAGTCAAAGACCGGGGGACGGCACTGAGTATTTATTAATCCCCCCACAAGGATCAAATGTGGCACAAGGCCGGTTTAATGTGGGTAATTCCGAGCCCGTAGGCTCAGCCAAAAATATGGCCTTTGAACCCGCCTTGACGGGTTCAGGCCCTGTCTACCTCCCCGGACGAAACCTTACCCTTCGGCAAAGCGTCGTCCGGGTTCCTCTCTGCAAACGCAAAGAGTTGGACAGAAGGCGTCCGCAGTCAAAGACCGTGGGACGGCACTGAGTATTTATTAATCCCCCCACAAGGATCAAATGTGGCACAAGGCCGGTTTAATGTGGGTATTTCCGAGCCCGTAGGCTCAGCCAAAAATATGGCCTTTGAACCCGCCTTGACGGGTTCAGGCCCTGTCTACCTCCCCGAACGAAACCTTGCCCTTCGGCAAAGCGTCGTCCGGGTTCCTCACTGCTAACGCAGAGAGTTGGATAGAAGGCGTCCGCAGTCAAAGACCGTGGGACGGCACTGAGTATTTATTAATCCCCCCACAAGGATCAAATGTGGCACAAGGCCGGTTTAATGTGGGTATTTCCGAGCCCGTAGGCTCAGCCAAAAATATGGCCTTTGAACCCGCCTTGACGGGTTCAGGCCCTCTCTACCTCCCCGAACGAAACCTTGCCCTTCGGCAAAGCGTCGTCCGAGTTCCTCACTGCTAACGCAGAGAGTTGGACAGAAGGCGTCCGCAGTCAAAGACCGGGGGACGGCACTGAGTATTTATTAATCCCCCCACAAGGATCAAATGTGGCACAAGGCCGGTTTAATGTGGGTATTTCCGAGCCCGTAGGCTCAGCCAAAAATATGGCCTTTGAACCCGCCTTGACGGGTTCAGGCCCTGTCTACCTCCCCGGACGAAACCTTGCCCTTCGGCAAAGCCTCGTCCGAGTTCCTCACTGCTAACGCAGAGAGTTGGACAGAAGGCGTCCGCAGTCAAAGACCGGGGGACGGCACTGAGTATTTATTAATCCCCCCACAAGGATCAAATGTGGCACAAGGCCGGTTTAATGTGGGTAATTCCGAGCCCGTAGGCTCAGCCAAAAATATGGCCTTTGAACCCGCCTTGACGGGTTCAGGCCCTGTCTACCTCCCCGGACGAAACCTTACCCTCCGGCAAAGCGTCGTCCGGGTTCCTCTCTGCAAACGCAAAGAGTTGGACAGAAGGCGTCCGCAGTCAAAGACCGTGGGACGGCACTGAGTATTTATTAATCCCCCCACAAGGATCAAATGTGGCACAAGGCCGGTTTAATGTGGGTATTTCCGAGCCCGTAGGCTCAGCCAAAAATATGGCCTTTGAACCCGCCTTGACGGGTTCAGGCCCTGTCTACCTCCCCGAACGAAACCTTGCCCTTCGGCAAAGCGTCGTCCGGGTTCCTCACTGCTAACGCAGAGAGTTGGACAGAAGGCGTCCGCAGTCAAAGACCGTGGGACGGCACTGAGTATTTATTAATCCCCCCACAAGGATCAAATGTGGCACAAGGCCGGTTTAATGTGGGTATTTCCGAGCCCGTAGGCTCAGCCAAAAATATGGCCTTTGAACCCGCCTTGACGGGTTCAGGCCCTGTCTACCTCCCCGGACGAAACCTTGCCCTTCGGCAAAGCCTCGTCCGAGTTCCTCACTGCTAACGCAGAGAGTTGGACAGAAGGCGTCCGCAGTCAAAGACCGGGGGACGGCACTGAGTATTTATTAATCCCCCCACAAGGATCAAATGTGGCACAAGGCCGGTTTAATGTGGGTATTTCCGAGCCCGTAGGCTCAGCCAAAAATATGGCCTTTGAACCCGCCTTGACGGGTTCAGGCCCTGTCTACCTCCCCGGACGAAACCTTGCCCTTCGGCAAAGCCTCGTCCGAGTTCCTCACTGCTAACGCAGAGAGTTGGACAGAAGGCGTCCGCAGTCAAAGACCGGGGGACGGCACTGAGTATTTATTAATCCCCCCACAAGGATCAAATGTGGCACAAGGCCGGTTTAATGTGGGTATTTCCGAGCCCGTAGGCTCAGCCAAAAATATGGCCTTTGAACCCGCCTTGACGGGTTCAGGCCCTGTCTACCTCCCCGGACGAAACCTTGCCCTTCGGCAAAGCCTCGTCCGAGTTCCTCACTGCTAACGCAGAGAGTTGGACAGAAGGCGTCCGCAGTCAAAGACCGGGGGACGGCACTGAGTATTTATTAATCCCCCCACAAGGATCAAATGTGGCACAAGGCCGGTTTAATGTGGGTATTTCCGAGCCCGTAGGCTCAGCCAAAAATATGGCCTTTGAACCCGCCTTGACGGGTTCAGGCCCTGTCTACCTCCCCGGACGAAACCTTGCCCTTCGGCAAAGCCTCGTCCGAGTTCCTCACTGCTAACGCAGAGAGTTGGACAGAAGGCGTCCGCAGTCAAAGACCGGGGGACGGCACTGAGTATTTATTAATCCCCCCACAAGGATCAAATGTGGCACAAGGCCGGTTTAATGTGGGTATTTCCGAGCCCGTAGGCTCAGCCAAAAATATGGCCTTTGAACCCGCCTTGACGGGTTCAGGCCCTGTCTACCTCCCCGGACGAAACCTTGCCCTTCGGCAAAGCCTCGTCCGAGTTCCTCACTGCTATCGCAGAGAGTTGGACAGAAGGCGTCCGCAGTCAAAGACCGGGGGACGGCACTGAGTATTTATTAATCCCCCCACAAGGATCAAATGTGGCACAAGGCCGGTTTAATGTGGGTATTTCCGAGCCCGTAGGCTCAGCCAAAAATATGGCCTTTGAACCCGCCTTGACGGGTTCAGGCCCTGTCTACCTCCCCAGACGAAACCTTGCCCTTCGGCAAAGCCTCGTCCGAGTTCCTCACTGCTAACGCAGAGAGTTGGACAGAAGGCGTCCGCAGTCAAAGACCGGGGGACGGCACTGAGTATTTATTAATCCCCCCACAAGGATCAAATGTGGCACAAGGCCGGTTTAATGTGGGTATTTCCGAGCCCGTAGGCTCAGCCAAAAATATGGCCTTTGAACCCGCCTTGACGGGTTCAGGCCCTGTCTACCTCCCCAGACGAAACCTTGCCCTTCGGCAAAGCCTCGTCCGAGTTCCTCACTGCTAACGCAGAGAGTTGGACAGAAGGCGTCCGCAGTCAAAGACCGGGGGACGGCACTGAGTATTTATTAATCCCCCCACAAGGATCAAATGTGGCACAAGGCCGGTTTAATGTGGGTATTTCCGAGCCCGTAGGCTCAGCCAAAAATATGGCCTTTGAACCCGCCTTGACGGGTTCAGGCCCTGTCTACCTCCCCAGACGAAACCTTGCCCTTCGGCAAAGCCTCGTCCGAGTTCCTCACTGCTAACGCAGAGAGTTGGACAGAAGGCGTCCGCAGTCAAAGACCGGGGGACGGCACTGATCCGAACTGGCGACCGCTACTGCTACTTATTGTGTGTGGGAGAGTCTATTACTAATAGAATAGGTACGTCAGGTATAACAGATACTCACATGATATATTGAAGCCAAGAGGGACAGAGAAAAGTAACGCACATCTAACGAATTTGTGTAAATGGCTGACAGAAAAGGAATTCGGAGTTAAAGATAAAAAGAGAAATTTTACTAATGGCTACAAATGACAGGAAATTGTGGAGAGATCGGTTTATAGAAAAAGGTTGCATGTCACGGGGTCTACGCGTTTCTGGAGTCGTTGTGGAGGCATATCTTTCCAATCCACGTTCAGGTGTGACCAGAATCGTGATCGTTGGATTTATCTAAAGGAAATTTAATGTTCAAAACATGTTCAATGGGCTTTAAATCTGGAGAGCAAGTGGGGCAATTCGAACAGATTAAGGCTCACCTACGATGTTGCGTATTCCTTGCCGAGACAGACCATCAAGTGGTTAGCAACACAATTTTCGTATGTCATACTTACCAAAATAGAATCCAGTTTTGATAAGGATCATTATGAACACTAACAGATGAACCTCTACATATACACTGTCTACACAAAGGAGGTGAAAAAGACCAGCCAATTCGGGGACATTTTTTTTTCCTTTTCTAATGTCGATATTCTCTGGCACGGGTGAGACATACTAAAAGCTGCTGTGATTTTAATAACGACACCCGCATTGATTAACGACCATATATCGCATGGACTGCTGTGTACATGAACCGACTGACAGGGTGGGATGTTATTTGATACTATCTTTTTTTCTTGTACTGGACACCGACGAAATGTCTTTTAGGGGCATTAAAAGGGTCATTGTTCTTTAATACATTTAGGGTGTACTCAGCTTTTATGGGTAGCAACTCGGAATAGGAAATTGGAGAGCCAAGTGCAAATGCTAGTCAAGTTCGTAATATTCATGCCCTTGGGAAAGGTATCCCTCCGTCTCCTCCTTCACGTATGGGTTAAATAGTAGTATCTGTATGTAGAAATATCATTGCTATTCCTCAAATAATTGTTAATGAAATTTAATCGCAAAGAATTGTTTTTAGAATACTAAATATATTTGAACTTTAAATAACCCACAGACGGTTGATAAGCCGTAAAAAATAAAACAAATGAACCACCAACTGCTTATGTCTCATCACACTTCATCTCTTCTTGGAATACATATCCAACTGACGCCCGAGAAAATAATAGCCGCAACAATTATTCGGTGATCAAACGCTGTTAGTTCGTTTTCGCTTCTCATGACCGACACATCTAAAATGGCATAGCTACACTATATCTTTACTTATGACGTCACATATGTTACCAGTTGTAGCTGTAGACTTTAAAATCGGAAACAGATTATATTTCTTTCAGGGGTGCGCGTTTTACGATCAAATCAAAAAGAAGAGTTAAAGAAATACAAATAACTCTTCGTTTCGTTCTCTCTCTCTCTTTCTCTTTCTCTCTCTCTCTCTCTCTCTCTCTCTCTCTCTCTCTCTCTCTCTCTCTCTCAATCCATTCACTCTTCCTAGCTCTCCGGTGTTCCTCTCATTGTTTGTTTCCCTTTCTGTCTCTCTGTCTCTGTCTCTCTGTCTTTCTCTCTCAATCCATTTTTGTTTCTCTCAGACAAAAATATACACACGCACAGATTCATAAATCTTCGTCCTTCCCTTTCTCCCCCACCCTCTCTCTTTGTCTCTCTTTATCTGTTTCTATCTTTCTATATCTCTCCTCGTCACTATCTCTCTCTCACTCCCTCTGTCAATATCTGTCTCTCTCAAATAAACCGCAAAATCTCTCTCTCACTATATGTCTCCCTATTTGTCTTTCTTTTTTCCCTCTCCATCTGTGTTTCCATGTCGCTAACTGACACTCTCTTCTTCTGTATCTCTCTCCCTTTGTATCTCACTCCTTGTTTGTCTGTCTATCCATTTCTCTCAATATGTCTCTCTCTTTGTCTTTCTTTTCTCCATCTCTTTCTCTCTCTTTCCATCTGTCGCTCCGTCTCTCTCTTCTTCTGTCTCTGTCTCTCTCTCTGCCTATCACTCCTTTTTGTCTTTTTTCTCCATCTCTTTCTCTCTCTTTTTATCTGTCATTCCGTCTCTCTCTCTCTCTCTTCTGTCTCTCTCTCTCCTTGTCTAACTCTCTTTCTTTGTCTTTCTTTTTCTCCATCTCTTTGTCACTCTCTTTCCATTTCTCTACCTGTCACTCTCTTCTTCTGTATCTCTCTCTCTCTCTCTCTCTCTCTCTCTCTTTGTATCGCGCTGCTTGTCTGTCTCTATGTCTTTCTCAGCATCTCTGTCTCTCTGTTTTCTCCTCTCACACCCTTATATCCGCACAACACAAACACACATGTTTATCAGTGAGTGTTTTTGCTCCGGGATTTTCTCTGATGGAGGCGTGCATAAAGTGCTTTTTTTCGTAAACAAATCTTTTGTTTGTTTTTTGTTTTGTTTTTTGGGTGGGGTGTTAAAACAAAAAAGAAAAAGGGAAAAGAATGTAAGAAAAAAAAAGAAATAGAAAAAGAAAAAAGAAAAACGAAAAAGAAAGAAATACAAAAAAGAAAAAAAGAAGAGACTATTTCTATAAATCTAATAACACTTTCGCACAATCCGATCGGTTGCGACGCGCATGCGCAAAGCCATTGTAGCCGGAATTCACCAATGAGCAATTTTTGTCGCTTCTCTATTGATTCTATTTCTGTTTCTCTGCTTATCCTCTCAATAAAACAAAGAAAGAAATAATCCCCCCAAATAGACACTTTTTTTTCCCCCCATTACACTTTACCTGTTCATTGTTTTATTTTGATTATACATCAGCGAGTGCTGAAAAGTTATCAGTTCGATCAAGAAGGACTTAAAAAAATCAGATTTCTGGTTATTTTGTTAGATTTTGAGAAGTGGGACAGGCTGAAAATTTTCTCACCACTTCCTTGGATTATTCAGATGATTTTACTAGGAGAAAAGTGGGGATAAGTTTTCTATTGTTATTAAGTAATAAAATATCTCCTTTTCAAAATTGCTATATATCAGGTCGCCCATATATATATATATATATATATATATGAAAAATATATAGGAAAGAACTCGTTAGGTAAATAATCCAAAGTTCTTTAGTATTTTTGTTATTATTTTTAAAAATAGTGCTCGATACAAAAGTAGAGCATAAATATTATAATTCAAATAAATAATTATATTTATAAATAAATAAAGATTATAATTTAAATAAATTTTAAATAAATAATTATATTTTTAAATAAATAATTATATATATATCTCCGGCTGATACCACTTCAGTCGGGTTTCGATCCGAGCTAGAGGCAACCGGATGTCTAGCCACACTGATCAGCTGTGAAACAGCGAAACAGTCTGTCTGTGGATGACGTTATATATATATATATATATATATATATATATATATATGCCGGGTGTAAGAGCAAAATTGTCCAAATCGTGTAACATCAAAATTGTCAACTTTTTAGATTAAGATTTGAATCGTTGTAGCTTAGAAATAATTAAAGATATCTTAATGGAATTCTCCGATGTTTTTATGAAATTATTGGATTCTACTTTCACCAAAAAGAATATATAATTAGTCTCCAAGCTTAACAGAAGAATCTTGACGAAATCGAACTGAGGCTCTATAGAATGGGTTACACATAACCCCGTCTTTGGTATTGGGCATTATCTCCAATTTAGACCCCAACAAGGCTAGTCGTGGAGATGGGATACTAGCCATTGTCTTGAAGAAATGCGCGCCTGAACTGGCGCCCACCCTCTCTAAACTATCTAACTACTGCCTCAAGGAATCTTGTTTTCCTGACTGCTGGAAGTCCCCTTCGATTGTTCCTGTCTTCAAGAACTCCTGCGACCCCTCTGACCCTTCTAACTACTGTCCTATCAGTCTCCTACCCCTCTTCGGCAAAGTCTTCGAAGCCCTAATCAATACCGAAGTGGTTAACGACCTCACATCCCATGACCTGCTCTCAGACAAGCCATATGGCTTCCGCTTTGACGGATCTACAGCTGATGTGCTTACGGCCATCACTAAAACTGTCTACCAAGCTCTTCAAAATAACGGGGAAGCTCGTGCCGTGGCTCTAGACATCTCCAAAGCGTTTGATAGGGTTTTGCATGCCGGCCTTCTTCGCAAGCTCCAGGGTTCTGGCATTACTGGTCGATTGTTTGACCTAATACAATCATTCCTGTCAAACCGTGAATTGAATGTCGTTCTCAACGGATTCTCCTCCAGTTCCTATCCCAGGAACGCAGGTGTTCCTCAAGGCTCCATCCTAGGCCCAACTCTATTCCTTATCTACATAAATGACCTTCCTGACGCCATAAATTCCCAAGTTGGCATCTACGCGGATGACACCACAATTTATTCCTGCCTCAAAAACAAATCTAGTGTCGCTGACAAAACTAACCTGACCGTGCGTCTCGAAAAGGACCTCCAATCGGTTGTGAACTGGGACAGGAATTGGCTGGTCAACTTTAACGCTTCAAAAACAAAACTGCTCTCTATTAATCACCACAGAGATTCTTCCCTGCACTCCATTAGAATGTCTGTCGCTCAACTTCTCGAGAGCACCTCTCTGTGGTTGCTCAGTCTCACGTTGACTGCTGACCTGAGATGGAACAAATACATTGAGTCAATTGCCTCGTCCACCGCAAAGTTGGATCCCTGTGCCGCACCAGGAAATTTTTCTCCCCGGAATCGATCCTCCAGATCTATAAATCAACAATTCGCCCTTGCATGGAGTATTGCTGCCATATATGATCTGGAGCCCCTTCTGTTTGCCTCGGGGTTCTTGATAGGCTCCAGAGACGTATATGCAATATAATTGGCCCTGCTCTGTCATCTCGTCTACAGTCACTTTCTCACAGACGCGCCGTCGCTTCTCTCTGTCTGTTTTACAAATACTTTCGTGGCAATTGCTCCGAGGAGCTGCATTCGCTGGTTCCCAGACTTCATGAGTTCAAGCGCCCTACGTGGCTGGCATCTCGCTCTCACCCTTTCACTGTTGAAACTCCTAAATGTAGCCGTCTCTTCTACTCCAATAGCTTTACGTCTCGCACCTCTCACCTGTGGAACTCCCTTCCCTATTCCAGTTTCCCTGAGAGCTATAATCTCCAGCTATTCAAATGTAATGTCAATCGACATCTCCAGTTGCCTTGACCTATCCACTACCCTTCTCCTCATCCTTTCATCTATCACTCCTGTCTGATCTTGCTCCAAATTTTCTGTAACCCCTTGCGTCCTATTGGCTTCTCGCCTTTCTTGGGGTAAAAAGCTTAGAAAAAATAAAATAAAATAAAATGACATGTTCATCATTAATTAATCATAGCTAAAGATTGGAAGCTCATGAAAGATTGATATAAAGTCCATATATATATATATATATATATATATATATATAATTCCAGGATCATTTTACAACTAATTCAAGATGATATTCGTCATCTCTAACCTTCTAACCTTCTGTCCTTACGGTTTCATTTTCAAGTCTTTTTTCACTGCTCTTTGGGCTGTCATAGCTGAAACTTCTTTCTCACGTGCCAAACGTCTTATGAATTGAGTTGGATCTTTTCTAATTGATCTCTTTAGCTTTAAGTTGAAATGATGATCCCTCTTGCTGTTGTGACCTCCTGATTCGGTTTTCCTCTCTACTGTTTTTTAAACTTATTCACCGTTCTCTTGATGGTTCTTGAATATACTTTGAAGTTGGAAGCCAGAGTATAAATTTTGGTACCATTACTGAAGATATGAATGACTTTTTCCTCTTAACATTGCTCAGTTGGAAAGACAGTGGGGTTGACACAAAACAATTTTAACCTGATCTCTTTTTAGCTGAATAACTCAGTTTTTGGGTGATTCTTACGACGGATGATGCCAAGCTGGCTAAACATGAAAAAGAGAAACTCAATTAGTATAGTGATTTTTTAGATATTAAACATTTTGTGCGGTGGACAATCTTGCTGTTACACGATTTGAATAATTTTGCTGTTACATCCGGTATCTCTTGAAAGTATATTTTCAATTGAGTACTGTTGAACTGCAAGCTAATACTAAAAACAACGGTCGAATGAAGATGGCTCAGTGGCAGAAGCTCTGACTGATAACAAATCGGTTGGGTTTCGATTCGGGCTTGAGGCATTCGGTTGTCTAGTCGCATCGGGGAGCTGTGATACAACGAAACTGTACTGTCTGTGAATGGCATATATATGTATAGTAAAGAAGATTAGGAAATCAGCGTACGACGGGGGTTATTGTGGAGGGGAAAAATCAAGTGTATTGTAAATGTATAGGTGGAGGATTAAATGAAATATACATACTTTCTTTTCATTCCACTTCAAATGATCTAAAAAGGAACTTTTTTAGTATGAATACAACGGGACATAATTTCTGATCTCTGGTTTAAAAGTTGTTTTTGGTTTGGAAATGTTATTATAGCTAATTTTTCTTGTCGACAAACGTTGAAGATGTTGCTATGATTGTTGTAAGGTTTTGCTTTTTTAACATTTTCCAGTTTACAATCGGACTTGGTTGGCTAGTTTATTATAATTTCTAAGGCTTTCTAGCTTGAAAGATGACTTATGATTGTACCACCTCTTTTTAAAGTTACCCTCAGTACACCCGATGTATATTTTTTCTGGCATTTGCATCTATTACTTCTGCTTTGTAAATTACTGCTTCAGTTTTGTAAACTTCATCTAATGAACATCTGCTTTTATTTCTATAAAGTATGTATATTTCATTTAATCCCCCACCAATATATTTCCAATACACTTGATTTTCGCAATGCACTGCAAGTTGCAGTCACTATCATAAATGTCAACTGGCTGTATTTTTGTTAAAGCTTTTCTTAACTGGCTGTTATTCCTTTTATCATTTTACTAACTTTCTTTCTTTTATAGCCTTTTTAATATTCTTTTAACTGTAAGTGTTTTACCACTTAAAAATTAAAGATAGGCTTTTCTAAATTGATTGCAAATGCGAGTGTTTTTTATCATATTTGATCCTTTTTATTTTTTTTATCTTTTTAAATCATTTTATACTTATTGATCAAACAAAACTTCAGTTTAAAAGTAAGAAGAAAGAAGAGATGGTCGTCTTCTGCAAAGAAGTGACAATCATACATACACACACACACATATATATATATATATATATATATATATATATATTGAACAATAAAAAAATATTAAAAATATTAAAAATTTAAAATCTTCAGGCACACTGGGTTGTATATTAATATTCTTTCATTATTATTATTTCATTTAGATTCTTCGACTAGTTTCGGCCAACATAGCCATCATCAGGAGAAAAAAGAATTCTGCTTGCTGGTAGCAATGAACTACAGAAATGAATGGAGAAAATGAACTTTTGTCTATAGTTTTCATTTGTTTTTTTTATTTTTGTGACAATCATACATACATACATATATATATATATATATATATATATATATATATATATATATATATATATATATATATATATATATATTTGTGACAATCATACATGGATGGCGTTGTTGATGAATAACAATCGACTCCAAGATGTCAAGGTGGGATGTGGTCCGTGCCTGTGCCAGACAAAGAAGAACTCCAGACAATAGTCCCTCCTGCAAGCAGCAGAATTCAATAAATGCTCGCCGATTGCAGAGTCATGAGCCTGTGAACACCCGGATGCTACAGGGTCATGTCTACGTACTTGGCCCGGAACATGCTGGTCTATCCTAACCTAAACCGGTGGACAGTCTTGCCTACATAGTCGGTCTCTCGTCGATATTTCTACTGATAAACTCTGCTGATGGGCAGACAGGACAAATACGGCATTAAACAACGTTTGATGGAAGAGGGTATTTTATCGGCGTATATTTGACTACCGGGACCAATCCACAGCATATATATATATATATATATATATATATATATATATATATATATATATATATATATATATATTAATGCATTACTCTACAATTACGAATTGAGCTCTCCTGGCTACTGGCGTTTGAATACATTTCCTATAGAACTTTCCCTTCCTCTCTGCTGTGCGCCGATAGCTTAGGGTAAGATCTCTGACTGATGTCAAATCGGTTGAGTTTCGATCTCGGCTTGAAGCAATCGGACGTCTAGCCACACTGAAAAGTTGTGATACAGCGAAACAGTTTATCTGTTGATGACTATATATATATATATATGTGTGTGTGTGCGTGTGTGTGTGTGTGTGTGCGCGCGCGTGTGCGTATATTCCTTATAAATGAAAATCCTTCTTAGGTTCTCGAAAGTTTATATCTGCTCCGAACACAGATAAAGCAATTTCTAAAGAAGTTACGGATTATTTATTCATTATTATTTAAACTTTATTTTTAGTGGATACCCATATTTGAGTAGATGCCCTGTTTATTCATTAAATAGTATATTTCTTTATATAAAGTCTATATAGATAAGAGTTCAGTCGAACAGTCACCAAGTATTTATATAAAAAACACATGGAAATTACATTACGGCGGTGGGAAAGTGACTGAAGCCGTGATGCCAGGTAAGGACCAATAATATTGCTGATTCTTCTTTAGATTTTATCAAAAATCTCTAAATATGCAGCAGGAACACTGAACCATTATGTGCATCGCCGCAGCGTCTTAACCTCGAAACCCCCAACCGGGTGGGGGGCGTTTTCGTGGCGCCGTTTTGGCTTATGTCGTTTTCTTTTGTTGTCTTTTTTTTTTTCAGCACTGTTTTATGGCCATCCGCCATTTTTTTTATTATTTTTATACTGGCGTTACATTGTCAGTCATCAACTAATTATATATATCGTGTATCTGCATGGTCGATGCGGGGCGTAATACGCAGAAACCCCCGACGAGATTGGAGCCCCAAAAGGGCTAGTTTCAGAAACTTTCTTTTTTTTTTTTTTTTTGTACTTTTTACTTCTTTTCTACCTAAGTTATATTGTCAATCATCAATTATAATAATCGATAGGGCCGATGCTTACTACCCCGAGCATCTCAACCGCGTGGGGAGGGGGCAAAAGTGCTAAGTTCAACAACACTTATTTTTTAAATTGTAATTTTCTTTCTGAACAGTTCTTTTAAATCGTTTAAGAGGGTGATATACCTCGGTAAAATCACTTTTTATTCCTAGATCATCCACTAAGGAGGATCTCGGATTTTTTTTTTTTTACTAAACTCGCCTCTCCGACTTTCAATTGCGAGCAGTTATCCATTACACCACCCGCACATCCATGCTTACAGCAACAGATATTCCCAAGCGGTCAACCGTCTATATACTGACCAGACTCGACGTTATGATGCTACTTCTATATATATATATATATATATATATATATATATATATATATATTAATCTATCAATCGATGTTATGATGCGATATATATATATATATATATATATATATATGTATGTATAACAATCTGGTAAAATAAATTATTATAATGGCACCATAAAGTGGTCTGTTTTTCTTTTAAATATATATATATATATATATATATATATATATATATATATATATATATATATATATATATACAAATAAGAGACAGAACAGATGGAGTAAAACTCGACAGTTCGTAGCATTTACTTTTTTTAAAAGTTATCAATACAAAGTAGAGTAAAATATTATTATATTTTTATTATAAAAGATTATAATAAAAACATTTTACATCGCAACTTTTGATGTTTTTATTATAATCCATTATAATATATATATATATATATATATATATATATATATATATATATGAGTGAATAAATTACAGACATTATGTCTGCTAATTTTTAACAAAATCCTTTCATACTCACGAATAACAGTTGTGTACTACTTGCACCCCTGAAGATGATCTTGAAAGAAGATCGAAAGTATTTTGAAAATGAAAACAACATGCCTGTAATTTATTCAATCAGAAGAGAATTCATTTATTCATATATATATATGTGTGTGTGTGTGTGTGTGTGTGTGTGTGTGTGTGTGTGTGTGTGTGTGTGTGTGTGTGTGTGACGGCAACTAACTAGATGGTGACCGCCACCATTAGCTTTGAAATAGATACCCCACTCTTCCTTGGCATAACATTTCCGAAGGTGACGAATCTGTAGATAAGAATTAACTGTCTGACCACCTAAGCAAGATGGCCGGCCCAGGCATTTCAATAGTAATTAATGTTGCAATGGACCATACTTATAAATACGCGCAAACCACAAGATAGCTTATTCCTAAATTTTCGCTTGAGGATGAAACGGAACTCGACAGCTTAATTCAACTTAATTTTAATAATTATATTGATGGTTTCGGCTCTCGTTTTTGAAACATGAAAACTCTTATGTAGCGAAGAAATCATATTTTTTTTAAATATTATAATATAAGCTCTATTTCTGTATGGAGCACTGTCTTCTTAAAAATAAAAACAAAAATACTAAGGAACTCCGGATTATTTACCTAACGTGTTCTTTCCTATTTTTCTGCATACTTGCGCGCACACGCACGCACACACGCACACACACACACACACACACACAGATATATATATATATATATATATATATATATATATATATATTATTTTCGACTCTAGTAGCCGGTCTACTCGATGACAAATTTCAGTCCGAATTATTATGAATAAAAGCATCCCCAGTGGTATTTTTCAAAGAATATAATTTTGCTTCAACTTCTCATCTTAAAAGGCTGACTATATGAAATATCATATACACCAAAACCTTTTATTCAAATAAAAAAAAATCATATTTATTCAAATCATCAATTATTTTAGTAAAAACATTATTCGTTTCATTAGTAACAAATTAAAATTACTTTTTTTTTTCTAAAACAAATTGTCACATGCATAAAATGCCTAAATATTTTCATGGTCATTGTTCTGATGAACTTTCCTCTTTGGTAACTAGACTTTATGAATTTAAGCGCCATACGAGATTAGCAACATGGACTTATCTTTTTATAGTTGAAATGGCTCGATGTAACCGTAAGTCCTATGCTAACAGTTTCTTCTACCGCACCTCTCACTTGTGGAACTCTCTTCCGGATTCTTGTTTCCTAGTCAAATTTAAACTTCAAAAATTTAAATGCAATGTCAATCGTTGTCTTCTGCCTTCTTAAATCTTGTTCATTTATTGTCATCTCATTAATAGTAGTTTTTCTCATATTCTCTAACACTCAGCAACTCCCGCCCCCACTTGCGTCTTAGTGGCTTTATTGCCCTACTTGAGGTGAAATGATTTAAAAAAGTTAAATGTAAGACAGCAGCCTGAAAAAAAATGTTATTTGTCTCTATTTCTGAAATGAACTATTAGGTTGGTGCAAAAATAATGACGTAATAATGTCGTTTTTTGACGTATTTTTTAACGTCAAAAAACGACATTATTACGTCATTATTTTTGCACCAACCTAATATTTACATCATTCTAACAGTTGTCCTCATCTTTATTGCCATATTCACGACGTTTCGGCCGTTGCATGCTCCGAGGTTCTTCAGATGATATTTTTGGGAATTTCGAACCGAACTCTCTATTTAATCCAAGGACACACGGCCCAGTTGATAAATGCTTTGGTTGATTGATCTAAAAATGTTTTGACCTGAAGAAGGCCTTGAGCGTACAACGGTCGAAACGTTATGAAATACGGCAACAAAGATGAGGACAATAGTCCGAATAATGCAAATAATGTAAATAGTGATCTATATCTTCGTATGTCTGGATTTGCAATCCATTTGCAGCTTGCAGTGGATATGTGGATCATGTGGGGTTTTGTATAGGCCCTGGTGTAATAACACTAATTTTGTACATTGGTGTCGACTAAAAATAAACATCCGGTATTTTTGTTCCGGGTGTAAAATAAACGATATCTCTGTTCTATTTCAGCAGCTAATGTCGCCTTTACTTTCTGCTGGTGTTGGAGTTTCTTGAATTAAAGATTCATGCTTCTCTGCACGTCCTTGCTTCTTTTCGAAATTTATAATGATACCAACGAATATAGTAGGTAAGCCGCTCTCTGGGGAATGAGCTCGACCTACACCGGAGGGCTCGGCGCCGAGGCTCAATTTTTGATTTCTGGGCGAGAACGCTGAAATTTTTGCTTTTGTGATAAACTCTGGATTATATATATATATATATATATATATATATATATATATATATATATATATAATATTAAATTATTTATATAAATTATATTATATTAAATTATATATATAATATTAAATTATTTGCTCTGGATTTACATTGAGCTCTCTGGATTTTATCCTCCTTAGGTTTATCCATGTGTGTGTGTGTGTGTGTGTGTGTGTGTGTGTGTGTGTGTGTGTGTGTAAAGAAAGAACAGTAAGATATATATAATCCGGTGTTCTTATTGATATTTTTTATTTTTACAAAACAGTGCTCAATGTAAATTTACAGAGCATAAATATTATAAATTAAGTGATTTAAAATATGGTTTCTTCGCTACACAGTAATAACCATGTTTCAAAAGCTGAAGCTAAAAACTTCCAATTTAATTATATAATGAAATTAAAAGCGTTAGTTCTGTTTCATCTTCAAGCGAATTTTGGAGTTATTACTGTTTAGCGAAGAAACCGTATTTTAAATCAGTTAATTTTTAATATATATACATATATATATATATATATATATATATATATTTAGCTGAGACCATTTTTCTGGCTTATCGGTTTGTGGTGATGTGTTTCTTGTTGAATGTGTTGTGGTGTATACGTTTTTGTTCTTGTTGTTGTCATGTATTTTTCTCTGCTATCCTCCGCTACTGTGTCCCAAACTTCAATTCATCAGTGGGTGATGCCAGTATCTGTGTTGCGTGTGGTTGCAGTTTGTCCGTCCAAAGTTTTTCAGCACTACGTCGTCGGACATGGTACTGAGTAATACTTGCATTTCCCTTAGTGAAGGCTTCATGTGTCCCAGGTTCAAATTATTGAACAGGTCGTGTCACCGTCCCTCATCCGATTTCCCGATACGTCTAATTATCGCATTTTTTTTTTCAGCGTGTCGTAGGGCTTCCTCCTCTGACATGGTATCAAGTTGATCAACCTCTTCTGTTGCGACATGAGCCGGAAGTTTTTTACTATGTAGTCATATCGCGCACCTTGCGACGTAATTTTTTTCGAGCTAAAAATTGCATTTAATTGCGAAAACCATGTTTGCATGTCCGTTGGTGGGTAAGTTTACTGTTATTATGGCTTCCGTAGACATATCCATTTTTCTAAGTCTTTCGGCGTTGTGGTTATTTTAAAGAAATCAGTTGGTTTGAGTTGAAATATTATTTTCTAGGAAGAATTTTTTTAGGAACGTAGCCAATTCCCTATTTTAGGGGTTTGTAGATGATTGGATTTGTATGTTTACATTGGAAAATAGTTTATGGCGATTGGTCAGCATTATTTTTACATTGTTCTTCGTCGGTGGTCACCATTTTGTTGGTGCCAGTCTACGCGGATTTTAGGTGGAAAAATAAAATCTAAGTGTCGCGTCCACAAATACAACACAAAATTTTAAACAACGCAAAGAAATGGTTATCGCAGAAAAAGAAGACCAAACTAAATGTAATAATAACATTTATGCAAACAGATACGCGTTTTTGTATATTTAAATTTAATGTTCTTTGTTGTGGCCATGAAGAAACCAATAGTTCGATTGTTCGAAATCATTTGTTGCAAATGAGTAAAACAAGCGATATTGTACGCCAATATGTATATGTATGTAAAGCACTCACTAATGAAACATTTGTATGACTGCGTGTGGTAGCAGTAATTTTAAGACGGTGAACAAAGAGAGAGAGAGAGAGAGAGAGGAGACAGGATTTACTTTCGTCATAGCTTTGTGTGTTTGTTAGTGTAGAAAAGTTATCACTGATTGATGTTTTATAATTGCAACGTGAGTCTATGGTGTTGATCGAGGTATGGCCTGGTTCGCTGGCTATTTTCGCAGATCAGGTCGCTTACTGTTTCTTTCGCTGACTGTCCATGTCTGTTCCTGACGAGTCGTTTTTACCGCTATGGGTGGACTCCGAATCACTATCAGAGTTATATCATAATACATAGGACGATGCCTTTCTGCTTAAAGTATTATTGTTGCAATATTATATATAATATTAGGGTGTCTCTTATTTTTGAAGTGCATGCTGAAATTGAATTGTCACCCCTAAAATTTGTTGCATTCATTGAAAAATGCCACATATAAAATTTTAAGGAGATTGTTTAATATTTATAGGGTGTCTTTGCTTTGTTAAAAACTTTAAAAAAGGTGAACAAAAAAATAAACCCTTTTTTATTTTACAATTAATAAGAAACCATTATTATCTGAATCTTTAGAAATTATAAACATTAGAAAACTAGAAACGTTTTTTTATTTAACAGTGAAAAATTTAAATTTTAACCGATAATGTTTAATTATTTTCAGACCCCAATTATAGCAAATAGAATCCAATGCCAAGCAGAAAAATGTAGTTTGGAAGTGTTTTTTACATTTCTGATGATAACTAAAGTAAAGCAAAATATCAATTGTAACTAACTTAAGTGATTTACGTAAAGAAATTATTATCTTTATTAATTAAAAAGGATATAACTTTATTTCATAAGCTTCTGTATTCATTTTTCTATTAAATGTTTTATTAATAAATGTACTTTGTTCATTAAGTTTCTCAAACAAACTGTATGACATGAAAAAAAAATATTAATCATTGTAGGAATTGGAATCAGAATTGCATTGGAATTTGAAATTTAGAACAGTATCAAGAATTGGAATGTGTAACGGTAAAAAAATAATTGGTTTCATTCCATCACTGCCTACAATTCTTTTCATATCCCCTTCTTTTCTCTGCCTTTAACTGCAATTTCTGTATCTGTCTATATTTCTGAGACAAGGTATTATGTACAATATTTACATTATTCGGACTACTGTCCTCATCTTTGTCGCCATATTTATAACAACGTTTCGGTCCTTCACTATCTGTCTATATTTCTGAGATGAGGTATTATGTACACTATTTACATTATTCGGACTATTGTCCTCATCTTTGTCACCATATTTATTACAACGTTTCGGCCCTTCAGTATCTGTCTATATTTCTGAGATGAGGTATTATGTACACTATTTACATTATTCGGACTATTGTCCTCATCTTCGTCGCCATATTTATTATAACGTTTCGGCCTTTCAGTATCTGCCTATATTTCTGAGACAAGGTATTATGTACACTATTTACATTATTCGGACTACTGTCCTCATCTTTGTCGCCATATTTATTACAACGTTTCGGTCCTTCAGTACCTGTCTATATTTCTGAGATGAGGTATTATGTACACTATTTACATTATTCGGACTATTGTCCTCATCTTTGTCGCCATATTTATTACAACGTTCCGGCCCTTCAGTACCTGTCTATATTTCTGAGATGAGGTATTATGTACACTATTTACATTATTCGGACTATTGTCCTCATCTTTGTCGCCATATTTATTACAACGTTTCGGTCCTTCAGTACCTGTCTATATTTCTGTGATGAGGTATTATGTACACTATTTACATTATTCGGACTATTGTCCTCATCTTTGTCGCCATATTTATTACAACGTTCCGGCCCTTCAGTACCTGTCTATATTTCTGAGATGAGGTATTATGTACACTATTTACATTATTCGGACTATTGTCCTCATCTTTGTCGCCATATTTATTACAACGTTCCGGCCCTTCAGTACCTGTCTATATTTCTGAGATGAGGTATTATGTACACTATTTACATTATTCGGACTACTGTCCTCATCTTTGTCGCCATATTTATAACAACGTTTCGACCCTTCAGTATCTGTCTATATTTCTGAGATGAGGTATTATGTACACTATTTACATTATTCGGACTATTGTCCTCATCTTTGTCGCCATATTTATTACAACGTTCCGGCCCTTCAGTACCTGTCTATATTTCTGAGATGAGGTATTATGTACACTATTTACATTATTCGGACTATTGTCCTCATCTTTGTCGCCATATTTATTACAACGTTTCGGTCCTTCAGTACCTGTCTATATTTCTGTGATGAGGTATTATGTACACTATTTACATTATTCGGACTATTGTCCTCATCTTTGTCGCCATATTTATTACAACGTTCCGGCCCTTCAGTACCTGTCTATATTTCTGAGATGAGGTATTATGTACACTATTTACATTATTCGGACTATTGTCCTCATCTTTGTCGCCATATTTATTACAACGTTCCGGCCCTTCAGTACCTGTCTATATTTCTGAGATGAGGTATTATGTACACTATTTACATTATTCGGACTATTGTCCTCATCTTTGTCGCCATATTTATTACAACGTTTCGGTCCTTCAGTACCTGTCTATATTTCTGTGATGAGGTATTATGTACACTATTTACATTATTCGGACTATTGTCCTCATCTTTGTCGCCATATTTATTACAACGTTCCGGCCCTTCAGTACCTGTCTATATTTCTGAGATGAGGTATTATGTACACTATTTACATTATTCGGACTATTGTCCTCATCTTTGTCGCCATATTTATTACAACGTTCCGGCCCTTCAGTACCTGTCTATATTTCTGAGATGAGGTATTATGTACACTATTTACATTATTCGGACTATTGTCCTCATCTTTGTCGCCATATTTATTACAACGTTTCGGTCCTTCAGTACCTGTCTATATTTCTGTGATGAGGTATTATGTACACTATTTACATTATTCGGACTATTGTCCTCATCTTTGTCGCCATATTTATTACAACGTTCCGGCCCTTCAGTACCTGTCTATATTTCTGAGATGAGGTATTATGTACACTATTTACATTATTCGGACTATTGTCCTCATCTTTGTCGCCATATTTATTACAACGTTCCGGCCCTTCAGTACCTGTCTATATTTCTGAGATGAGGTATTATGTACACTATTTACATTATTCGGACTATTGTCCTCATCTTTGTCGCCATATTTATTACAACGTTTCGGTCCTTCAGTACCTGTCTATATTTCTGTGATGAGGTATTATGTACACTATTTACATTATTCGGACTATTGTCCTCATCTTTGTCGCCATATTTATAACAACGTTTCGACCCTTCAGTATCTGTCTATATTTCTGAGATGAGGTATTATGTACACTATTTACATTATTCGGACTATTGTCCTCATCTTTGTCGCCATATTTATTACAACGTTCCGGCCCTTCAGTACCTGTCTATATTTCTGAGATGAGGTATTATGTACACTATTTAAATTATTCGGACTATTGTCCTCATCTTTGTCGCCATATTTATTACAACGTTCCAGCCCTTCAGTACCTGTCTATATTTCTGAGATGAGGTATTATGTACACTATTTACATTATTCGGACTATTGTCCTCATCTTTGTCGCCATATTTATTACAACGTTTCGGTCCTTCAGTACCTGTCTATATTTCTGTGATGAGGTATCATGTACACTATTTACATTATTCGGACTATTGTCCTCATCTTTGTCGCCATATTTATTACAACGTTCCGGCCCTTCAGTACCTGTCTATATTTCTGAGATAAGGTATTATGTACACTATTTACATTATTCGGACTATTGTCCTCATCTTTGTCGCCATATTTATTACAACGTTCCGGCCCTTCAGTACCTGTCTATATTTCTGAGATGAGGTATTATGTACACTATTTACATTATTCGGACTATTGTCCTCATCTTTGTCGCCATATTTATTACAACGTTCCGGCCCTTCAGTACCTGTCTATATTTCTGAGATGAGGTATTATGTACACTATTTACATTATTCGGACTATTGTCCTCATCTTTGTCGCCATATTTATTACAACGTTTCGGTCCTTCAGTACCTGTCTATATTTCTGTGATGAGGTATTATGTACACTATTTACATTATTCGGACTATTGTCCTCATCTTTGTCGCCATATTTATTACAACGTTCCGGCCCTTCAGTACCTGTCTATATTTCGGAGATGAGGTATTATGTACACTATTTACATTATTCGGACTATTGTCCTCATCTTTGTCGCCATATTTATTACAACGTTCCGGCCCTTCAGTACCTGTCTATATTTCTGAGATGAGGTATTATGTACACTATTTACATTATTCGGACTATTGTCCTCATCTTTGTCGCCATATTTATTACAACGTTCCGGCCCTTCAGTACCTGTCTATATTTCTGAGATGAGGTATTATGTACACTATTTACATTATTCGGACTATTGTCCTCATCTTTGTCGCCATATTTATTACAACGTTTCGGTCCTTCAGTACCTGTCTATATTTCTGTGATGAGGTATTATGTACACTATTTACATTATTCGGACTATTGTCCTCATCTTTGTCGCCATATTTATTACAACGTTCCGGCCCTTCAGTACCTGTCTATATTTCTGAGATAAGGTATTATGTACACTATTTACATTATTCGGACTATTGTCCTCATCTTTGTCGCCATATTTATTACAACGTTCCGGCCCTTCAGTACCTGTCTATATTTCTGAGATGAGGTATTATGTACACTATTTACATTATTCGGACTATTGTCCTCATCTTTGTCGCCATATTTATTACAACGTTTCGGTCCTTCAGTACCTGTCTATATTTCTGTGATGAGGTATTATGTACACTATTTACATTATTCGGACTATTGTCCTCATCTTTGTCGCCATATTTATTACAACGTTTCGGTCCTTCAGTACCTGTCTATATTTCTGTGATGAGGTATTATGTACACTATTTACATTATTCGGACTATTGTCCTCATCTTTGTCGCCATATTTATTACAACGTTTCGGTCCTTCAGTACCTGTCTATATTTCTGTGATGAGGTATTATGTACACTATTTACATTATTCGGACTATTGTCCTCATCTTTGTCGCCATATTTATTACAACGTTCCGGCCCTTCAGTACCTGTCTATATTTCTGAGATGAGGTATTATGTACACTATTTACATTATTCGGACTATTGTCCTCATCTTTGTCGCCATATTTATTACAACGTTCCGGCCCTTCAGTACCTGTCTATATTTCTGAGATGAGGTATTATGTACACTATTTACATTATTCGGACTATTGTCCTCATCTTTGTCGCCATATTTATTACAACGTTCCGGCCCTTCAGTACCTGTCTATATTTCTGAGATGAGGTATTATGTACACTATTTACATTATTCGGACTATTGTCCTCATCTTTGTCGCCATATTTATTACAACGTTTCGGTCCTTCAGTACCTGTCTATATTTCTGTGATGAGGTATTATGTACACTATTTACATTATTCGGACTATTGTCCTCATCTTTGTCGCCATATTTATTACAACGTTTCGTTCCTTCAGTACCTGTCTATATTTCTGTGATGCGGTATTATGTACACTATTTACATTATTCGGACTATTGTCCTCATCTTTGTCGCCATATTTATTACAACGTTTCGGTCCTTCAGTACCTGTCTATATTTCTGTGATGAGGTATTATGTACACTATTTACATTATTCGGACTATTGTCCTCATCTTTGTCGCCATATTTATTACAACGTTCCGGCCCTTCAGTACCTGTCTATATTTCTGAGATGAGGTATTATGTACACTATTTACATTATTCGGACTATTGTCCTCATCTTTGTCGCCATATTTATTACAACGTTCCGGCCCTTCAGTACCTGTCTATATTTCTGAGATGAGGTATTATGTACACTATTTACATTATTCGGACTATTGTCCTCATCTTTGTCGCCATATTTATTACAACGTTTCGGTCCTTCAGTACCTGTCTATATTTCTGTGATGAGGTATTATGTACACTATTTACATTATTCGGACTATTGTCCTCATCTTTGTCGCCATATTTATTACAACGTTTCGATCCTTCAGTACCTGTCTATATTTCTGTGATGAGGTATTATGTACACTATTTACATTATTCGGACTATTGTCCTCATCTTTGTCGCCATATTTATTACAACGTTTCGGCCTTTGAGTATCTGTATATTTCTGAGATGAGGTATTATGTACACTATTTACATTATTCGGACTATTGTCCTCATCTTTGTCGCCATATTTATTACAACGTTTCGCTCCTTCAGTATCTGTCTATATTTCTGAGACGAGGTATTATGTACACTATTTACATTATTCGGACTATTTTCCTCATCTTTGTCGCCATATTTATTACAACGTTTCGGTCCTTCAGTACCTGTCTATATTTCTGTGATGAGGTATTATGTACACTATTTACATTATTCGGACTATTGTCCTCATCTTTGTCGCCATATTTATTACAACGTTTCGGCCTTTGAGTATCTGTCTATATTTCTGAGATGAGGTATTATGTACACTATTTACATTATTCGGACTATTGTCCTCATCTTTGTCGCCATATTTATTACAACGTTCCGGCCCTTCAGTACCTGTCTATATTTCTGAGATGAGGTATTATGTACACTATTTACATTATTCAGACTATTGTCCTCATCTTTGTCGCCATATTTATTACAACGTTTCGGTCCTTCAGTACCTGTCTATATTTCTGTGATGAGGTATTATGTACACTATTTACATTATTCGGACTATTGTCCTCATGTTTGTCGCCATATTTATTACAACGTTTCGGTCCTTCAGTACCTGTCTATATTTCTGTGATGAGGTATTATGTACACTATTTACATTATTCGGACTATTGTCCTCATCTTTGTCGCCATATTTATTACAACGTTTCGGCCTTTGAGTATCTGTCTATATTTCTGAGATGAGGTATTATGTACACTATTTACATTATTCGGACTATTGTCCTCATCTTTGTCGCCATATTTATTACAACGTTTCGGTCCTTCAGTACCTGTCTATATTTCTGTGATGAGGTATTATGTACACTATTTACATTATTCGGACTATTGTCCTCATCTTTGTCGCCATATTTATTACAACGTTCCGGCCCTTCAGTACCTGTCTATATTTCTGAGACAAGGTATTATGTACACTATTTACATTATTCGGACTATTGTCCTCATCTTTGTCGCCATATTTATTACAACGTTTCGGTCCTTCAGTACCTGTCTATATTTCTGTGATGAGGTATTATGTACACTATTTACATTATTCGGACTATTGTCCTCATCTTTGTCGCCATATTTATTACAACGTTTCGGTCCTTCAGTACCTGTCTATATTTCTGTGATGAGGTATTATGTACACTATTTACATTATTCGGACTACTGTCCTCATCTTTGTCGTCATATTTATAACAACTTTTCGACCCTTCAGTATCTGTCTATATTTCTGAGATGAGATATTATGTACACTATTTACATTATTCGGACTATTGTCCTCATCTTTGTCACCATATTTATTACAACGTTTCGGCCCTTCCATATCTGTCTATATTTCTGAGATGAGGTATTATGTACACTATTTACATTATTCGGACTATTGTCCTCATCTTTGTCGCCATATTTATTACAACGTTTCGGGCCTTCAGTATCTATCTATATTTCTGAGATGACGTATTATGTACACTATTTACATTATTCGATCTATTGTCCTCATCTTTGTCTCCATATTTATTACAACGTTTCGGCCTTTCTTTATCTGTCTATATTTCTGTGATGAGGTATTATGTACATTATTTATATTATTCAGACTATTGTACTCATCTTTGTGACCATATTTATTACAACGTTTCGGGCTTTCAGTATCTGTCTATATTTCTGAGATGAGGTATTATGTGCACTATTTACATTATTCGGACTATTGTCCTCATATTTGTCGCCATATTTATTACAACGTTTCGGGCTTTCAGTATCTGTCTATATTTCCGGGATGGGGTATTATGTACACTATTTACATTATTCGCACTATTGTCCTCGTCTTTGTTGCCATATTTATTACAACGTTTCGGCCTTTCAGTATCTATCTATATTTCTATTGTGAGACCGGAACTACCTACACAATTGACTCTTCCAGGTCTATATTAAGTATGCGACACAACACTCTAGAGAGAGAGACAGAGAGACAGTGAGAGCCGCGTACGACTACGAGTATTGGACACTAACATATAGTAAGCTCCGCTTACACTATCTCTGTAACCTGTTGTTAATATATCTTTCTTACATCTAATCCGTGTTTTCCTTCTGTGGTCCCGACTTTGGTCCCGCGGCGAAACCTCAATACCTTACCAGTTCCACATCTGTGTCGACGAAGAATTCGACAAAGGCATTCACGTCGAAAAACCACAATACCTTGCCAGTCCCACAACAGTGGCGACAGAAAGATTCGAGAATTTCGTCTCACCATATCAATAGCGACAGAGTACTCGAAAAATCCACAGAAACTCCACGTGTTCCCACAGCAGTGTTGAACGAGAAATTAAGCTGGTATTACTACATTAGCGATTTAAAACGCAACACCCAGCGTCTACATATAAAAATATATATATTCCGATACCAAACATCAGTGACGAACTAGCGATTCGACATCTACGGAATATTAAAGTCTGTCCAAATAACATTACGAGAACGATTTCTTACACACCCACACACAGAAAAAAAACAGTTTGTTCATAAAACAAACTGACAACACAAGAGCAGAAGTAGTACCATTGTACTCAAGTTTTCGAAAAAAAACTATCTAAAAATTTTTTTATGTAACTGAGTTGAACTCGTGCATAAAATTATTCTCTCCTCAAATTCACTGAGGTGAGTTTTCTCTTTGTTTTACCTCTATAAAAAAAGATACATAAGTGTGGTGAAAACTGATACAATTACGTTAAAATTAACGGAACCACGGAATTACAAAAACGCTAAACACATAATTAGTTTAATTTAACCAATTGTCTGTCCATATTTTTTCCGTAAAACAAAAAAAAGAAAAAAAAAAACAAATCAAGATTTTTTTTGTGTACCTCTCCTTGGTACATGGGTTTCAAAGCAACAAAAAAAAATTCGCTGTCATTTTTGTCTGTCTAAATATGGAAGATTTGCAAAAAGTAGTTGCCCAAATGCTAAAAGTAAATTTGGACCAGCAACAAAAATCAGAAGACAGACAACAAACAACTATTTTTGGAATTACATAAACAACAAATGGAATTCCAAAAAATTACGCTTCAGAATGGTGAACTACAACAGAAACAACTTAAAGAATTACTCGTAAATGCATTAAAAGGCTGAAACTCTGAAAAAGATACAATATTCTCCCAGAGTACAATCTACAATTCAATGGAAACCTTTGAATACGTACCAGAGAACGACAAAACGTTCGAGGCTTTTTACAGGCGCTACGAAGATATTTTCAACGTGAACAATGGCCCAGTAAAAAAAGGTACGTCTACTATTGAGAAAACTGGGAACTACAGAACATTGTAGGTTCGTAGACTTCATACTACCCAAGAAAACCACTGACTTGGATTTTTCAGAGACTATTAAGCTCCTTTCGGAACTATTCGGGCTTAACACAACCTTGTTCTACAAACGTTGGAAATGCCTGAACACAGTCAAAGACAACCAGCAAGATTTTCCAACGTTTGCAGCATCGGTAAACAAGCTCTGTAATGATTTTAAACTAGCCGAACTGACTGCCGATGATTTTAAGTGCTTAATTTTCGCACAAGGTCTAGTATCAGCAGAAGACGCTGAAGTCAGACGACGGGTACTGACCAAGCTTGAGAACGAACAAGGATTGACTCTCCAAAAACTGGCAGAGGACTGTCAAAGAGTAATATCTGTAAAGTGTGACTCAAACACTATCGAGGAATCAGGTGTGGCTCAGATTAATAAAATCAGAAGTAAGTCTACCTCCTATTCCCCTCAAAAAGACAAAAGGCAAATCTCATGTCCTAAATTACGCAGTAACCAAAACCCAAATATGTTAAAGAAACCACCCGGACCATGTTACCATTGTGGTAAATGGCATTGGATGAAATTCTGTCCAATTAAGAACAAAAAATATTGCAAAAATTGCAATAAAAGTGGGCATACTTTAACTTCGTGCTGGTACGCCAACAGAACGAGAAAACCCAAAAATAAAATTAGGCAAGCTCAATCTGACAATATTGTCGATAGGAATTTAAGAAAATATGTAACTGTGGATATTTTCAATAAGTCCATTAAATTCCAGCTTGACTCGGGTTCCGATCTTTCAACCATTAACTGGCGTACTTGGCGAAATTTAAACAAGCCGACCTTATTAAAAACGGATAAAACAACAAAATCCGTAACTGGCGAAAAGATTAACATTTTAGGCGAGATAACACTTACAGTAACACTAAATGGAGTTACCAAAAAGCTCAAAGCCTATGTATTGAAAACTTCAGATAACTTATTTGGAACTGATTGGATAGAAAAATTCAATCTTTGGGATTACCCAATGAGTACATTTTGTCGCAAGATACAAAGTACAACGTCCAATTTGGTAAATCTAAAAAAGGAACTCAAACAACAATTTCCCCAGGTTTTTTCTGGCGGCCTTGGGAAATGTACTAAAATGAAAGCTAAGTTCAAGGTGAAGGACGGTGCACAACCGGTATTCAAAGAGAAACGGAATGTCCCTTTCGCTGCTCTAGAGCAAATCAATAAAGAGTTAGATAGACTCGAACAAGCAGGTATTCTGTCAAAAACAGATTTCAGCGAGTGGGCAGCACCTACGGTCTACGTAAAAAAGAAGTCCAATCAAATACGAGTATGCGCAGATTTTTCCACAGGGTTAAACGATGCCTTGCAAGATCACCACTATCCTCTCCGAAGCCCTGAAAAAATTTTCAATAAACTCAATGGTGGAAAAAGATTTTCTAAAATCGACCTCTCGGACGCTTACCTTCAGATAGAGGTGGAAGAAGAAAGTTCCAAATTGCTCTGCATAAACACCCATAGAGGGTTGTACAAATACAACAGGCTGGCTTTTAGAGTAAAGGTTGCGCCTGCAATTTCCCAGCAGGTCATGGACGCCATGCTGGGCAACAGCCTATTTGGATGATATACTGGTTACCAATAAAACTACGGCAGAGCACCGGAACCATATAATAAACGTATTCGAAAAGATACAAGAATACGGATTTAAGGTTAAGGAGGCAAAGTGTGACTTTTTCTTGCCAGAGATTAAATACTTAGGGCACATTATAAATAAAGACGGTCGTCGTCCGGATCCAGAAAGAGCCAACGCGATCAGAAACATGCCGGCCCCAGATAACGTTCAAGCGTTACAAAGCTTCCTCGGCCTAGCTAATTTTTACCAAGGGTTCATTAAGAACATGCAAAATTTGAGAGTGCCTCTCAACCAACTTTTAAAAAAGGACAAACCATGGTCATGGACCCCGGAATGCCAAGACGCATTCGAGAAGATCACGAAAACTCTTACTTCAGACCTCTCCCTCACCCATTACGACCCTAGTCTCGACATCATAGTCGCAAGTGATGCAAGCTCGTACGGTATTGGTGCTTGCATTTTGCATAAACTGCCAGATGGTTCGCGAAAAGCTGTGGCTCACCCATCAAGATCTCTACTTCCAGCTGAGAAACAATATTCCCAAATAGAGAAAGATGTTCTTGGGCTAATATTCGCTGTGACAAAATTTCACAGATATCTACATGGTAGACGGTTCATACTACAGACGGACCATAAACCTTTAATTACAATTTTTGGTTCTAAAAAAGGTCTGCCAGTCTATACTGCAAATAGACTACTTCGTTGGGGAACGATTCTCTTAAACTATAATTTCAAGATAGAGTTCCTAACATCCAAAAATATTTGCCATGCAGACAGTTTACCGCGACTCATTCCAAAAAATACAGAAGTCTTTGAAGACTCCATCATTGCTACTCTAAGGACAAATTGTGAAATCAAAAACATGATCGCGAGTAGCATAAGAGAGCTCCCAGTTACTTTAGCCGACATAAAAATGGAGTCTCGGGAGGATGAATTCATTCAATCCATAAAAAGCAAAATTCGTAACAAAGACCCCAATGTGCCTGAAGTTTTCTCCGTCTGCGATGATGTCCTACTATACAATGACCGCGTAGTGATTCCAAAGAGCCTACAAAGAAAAATCCTCAGGGATTTTCACATGGGACATCCGGGGAAGAACCGTACGAAAAGCCTCATGCGCTGATATGTTTATTGGCCAAACATGGACAAGGACATAGCAGACATGATAGAATCATGCAAAGGATGCGCGCTTGCAGCAAAAGCTCCAACCACGACGTGCAAACCATGTCCAAACGCAGACCATCCATGGCAAAGAATTCATGTCGATTTTGCAGGGCCTATAGACAACATGTACTACCTCATTGTTGTGGATAGCCACTCAAAATGGACTGAGGTCCTACAATGCAAAAGACCAACTACAAACTAAACGATCGGATTTCTACACAAACTATTCGCGCGTTTTGGCGTGGTAGATTGTGTAGTTACAGATAATGGCACTCAATTCACATCAAGTGAATTTAGAGACTTCTGCAAGTCATATCAGGTGGACCACATTACAACGCCTCAGTACCACCCTAGGTCGAATGGCCAGGCCGAAAGGTTCGTGGACACTCTAAAAAGGCACTAGGGACACAGACAGATAGAGCATTGCAACAGTTTCTGCAGGTGTATTGGATAACCCCTAATCTGAACACGCCTATGGGAAGCTCGCCTGCAGAAACAATGTTCGCAAGGAAAATCAAGTCTGTTTTCGACACACTTATTCCACGGCAAGCAAAGTTAAAAACAACCGTATCGCCTCATGAGAAATATTTCAATCCTGGCGATAAAGTCTTTTTCAAGGCTTACAAAAACAACATAAAATTCTGGGAAGTAGGCAGCATAAAACAAAGAATTGGCGAAATTGTCTATATTGTCCAAGGAGCGAAAAACACTCACAAACGCCATTGGAACCAGCTCAGAAAATGCCGTTTGAAGGAATCGGAGGAATCACTACAAAATAGCTGTGAAGAGCCGATCGACGTAATTTTCGATCACTTCGGTCTCGACACGCCCCAAGTCTCTCCTGACGGGCGACGCTCAGGAAGGAAAAGGAAATTTACTCAACCGCTCGACGTAAATCCCAAGAGGAAAAAGTATTAACAGTTTTATTTTTTCTCTCCTTTTCAAAAAGAAAACTCTTGGAAGTGGGTATTGTGAGACCGGAACTACCTACACAATAGACTCTTCCAGGTCTATATTAAGTATGCGACACAACACTCTAGAGAGAGAGACAGAGAGACGGTGAGAGCCGCGTACGACTACCAATATTGGACACTACCATATAGTAAGCTCCGCTTACACTATCTCTGTAACCTGTTGTTAATATATCTTTCTTACATCTAATCCGTGTTCCGTGTTTTCCTTCTGTGGTCCCGACTTTGTCCCCACATCAATTCCTGAGATGAGGTATTATATACACTATTTACATTATTCGGACTATGGCACAGTGGATAATGGCGTTGGTGAGATCCAGTGACAGGACACAAAGAGTGTGAGTTCAATACCCGGTTAAGGCAGTGGAGAATTTGGAGAGGGGAATTAACAGGAGATAACTGACATCAATTAAAAACATGGCACGTGGAACTAGAACAGTCTACCCCAGTGAGCGAAATAAAGGGTTCAGTTCGACATTCCAACCAACAGGCCGGAGCGTAGATCGGCCGAAACTTTGTAATAAATATGTCGAGAAAGATGAGGACAATAGCCTGAATAATTTAAATAGTGTGCAATTTCTGTTTTAGTATTTCCTTGATTGGTGGAATTTCATTTAGTAATCTAATTTTATATCTTGTAGAGATATTGTGGAGGGGGGTTGTGATTTCATCTGGTATCGATATCTCACATCTGATTTCCTTTATTTCTCGCTTCAGTTTTACCTTCTAAGCTTTGGTCATTTTTTTTTTCTGTTGTTTAATCTTTTCATTGCCTTCACCCCATTGCCTTCCCAGTAGTTATTAAGATTGTTGCATATATGACATTATTTACTTCGGTGTTGTTTCCCCGATGGTTTCTCCTTTAACAATGTTTGCAGTGCATTTATATGTTTACTGGACTTTGTTATATGAATTTTTGGTTTTTTAGTTTTTGCCTCATCCTCTAACATATTATTTATTTCCAGTCTCATTTTTATTGATTCAGTGATTGATTATTGTATTCTGTCTTATATTTAGTTTTATCTGATCTATGTTGACTCGGGTGATGGCCAATCCGGTATGAATGTTTGCATGTAAGCATTGAAATTTCTAATTTTTTGCGTTTTATCCTTGACCGCCAAGGACTAATTTTATTCATGATACCAATTCTATGACGACTGTAGACCAAACTAAAGAGCTCATCTTACCCATGAAATAGGTGTGCGTGAGGGTGGGGTTATATTCAGATGTCCAGGGTTCAAATGTTCATCATCAAGTACTGTATTGAGGGAAGTAAAATAGTATGGTCAATACCGTTTTCATGTCCCTTACTTTTAACTTACTATAAGTAGCTATGACCCCTAGTAGATGAAAGGTCAGGTGGATATACATTTGGGGGGTTATCACGAGAAAAAAAGGAAAAAGTAGGTAATCAGCAAATACGACACTCGCACGCACAAATATATATATATATGTATATATATATATATATATATATATATATATATATATATATATATATATATATACATACATATATATATATATATATATATATATATATATATATATATATATATATATATATATATACACACACGTATACACACATCGACGAAGATAAAGTATGCTTAGATAAAAAGTGAAATTCAGTTATGGAAACTTCTGCTGGAAATGGAAGAAAAAAATTAAAATGAAAAGAAAAAGAAAAAATTAAAGTTGAAATGAAGTCAAACAGACTTAAAATACAATTTTAAAAAATAAAACTAAAAGCTTCCATATTGAAAAGCGAACACAAAGTGGCTTTAGCCAAAGAATAAATTGTTCGACTTGTCAACGCTAATGAGAGTGATTATTATTATTATTATTATTATTATTATTATTATTTTTATTATTATTATTATTATTATTTAAAATAAAATTATTATTATTATTATTATCTTTGATTTCTGGCGTTTACACATTTCTTTCCGGGTCCCGCCAAGGGACCTAAGGTTAGAAATGACATCATGACACCTTCCACTGACAAAAAAAATATTACATAGATAAAGCCCTTCGTAAAGTGTGGGCTGTACTTGTCAGAACAATTTTTTGTATCTCCTTGAGTCATGGACTTCCAGGAATCCCTTCAATTAGTCTACTGGAATCTTTTCCAACCAGTCCTAGGGCTCCAACTACAACAGGGATTGTTGATGTTCCCATATGCCACATTTTCGAGAATTCTGTTTTAAGGTCCTTGTATTTTGACAGCTTTTTAAATATCTTCAAAGATACATTGCAGTCAGCAGGGACTGCCATATCAATAAGGAGGCACCGTTTTTGTTTGTGGTCTTTAATAACAATATCTGGACGGTTGGCCATGATTGTTCTGTCAGTGTGTATTGTGTAATCCCATAGAATTGTAACAGGTCCTATCTCCGTAACCGGATCTGGGTGGTGTTCATACCAGTTTCTTTCAGTTTCCTTCCCGTAGAAGTTGCAGATTTTCCAGTGCAGATATTGGCCCACTCTGTCATGTCGGGTTTTATATTCAGTGGGTGCCAATGTCGTGCAACCTGATACAAGATGATCAATCGTTTCTGGATATTTATCACAGAATCTGCATTTTGGGCTGACACAATATTTTAATATATGTGCTTGATAATTCCTAGTTAGCAAGCATTGGTCCTGTGCAGCAAGGATAAAACCTTCAGTTTCAGCTTTCAACCCTGCACTACGTAGCCACTGATGAGTACGGGTTTTGTCTACGTCAGCTTGTTTGGTACGGGCTGAGTATTGGCCATGAAGCGGTTTATCTTGCCATCGCTTCTGTATCTGGTCGGTTACATTTGTCTTTGCTGTCTTTTTAAGTATTTTGCAGTTTCAGCCGGTGTATTGTGCTGTAGTTGCATCTCTACGCCCATTTGAAACTCCATTTTGAATTTGTTGGCTTCTTTCATTACGGAGTAAAGACGCTTACTACTTTCATGTTCCTTGACGCATACCATCATCCAGTCTTCTGTAGTTTCCAAGTATCTTTGGAGGCCAATTGTTGTAGTTTTGTAGGACAGTTCTAGTTGAACTAATCCTCTGCCTCCTTTAGATCTGGGCACATACAGACGATCAACATCAGCTTTGGGATGATGCATGCGGTAGCAAGTGAGAAGCTTTCTCGTTTTGGCGTCCATTCGCTTAATTTCAGCTCTGGTCCAGTTAAGGACATTAAAGCTGTATTTCACCACAGGGACAGCCAATGTGTTTATGGCTGATATTCTGTTTTTTTTAGTTTAGCTCAGTATTTAGTACCAGACATACAGGCCTGTAGTACTCTTTTCTTATTTTTTCCTTAATTTGGGGGTGTTGTATGCCATCTCCTTCGCTAATTCCTAGGTACTTATAAGCTTCATCAAGCTCCAGTTCCCTAATCTTTGTGACAACATCTAAATCTATTAAGGGTGTTTCTGTAATTATTATTATTATTACTATTATTATTATTATTATTATTATTATTATTTAAAATAAATTATTATTATTATTTAAAATAAATTATCATTATTATTATTATTTAAAATAAATTATTATTATTATTTAAAATAAATTATTATTATTATTATTATCATTATTATTATTATTATTATTATTATTACACTGGTTTAGAAAAAAGATGGTTTTATTGTTATTATTATTCTCTCCTCTCCTCTAAACAGAAAATCAAGTAGAAAACAAAGTTTTTATATAATTTGTCAGTGAACATTCTTTTCTTTGAAACACTAGTTACTATGCAGTTCGCAAAATAGTAACGGTTAACAAGCTCTTCTTTTAAACTCTTACTTTGTTGCAATTTCTCTGGGAACATCACACAAGTGCTCTTGTACCATACTTGTTTAACATGAGGAACTCAAGGGAGATTACTAAAAAAAAATTAATGCAGAGTTGTTTCCCTTGACACAACTTTCGTTAATATGTTTATTTTTTATTGTTAATTCTTTCTCAGAAATTTCTCTTCTTGAGAATTTTATTTTTTTCACCAAAAAAAAGACAAGGAATAAAGTATCAAGAATTAAGCAGGCATTTTCTCTTTAATCACAGATTTAAAGCTTAACCGTCTAAACATTCTTATTGATTTTTTATATGTATATATATAATATATAAAAAAAATGAAAAATATACAAGTAAAATAAATCTAGGATTCCAAAATAAGAGTTACTTCCCTTGGTGATTCTATATATTGAAATTTCGATTTTGAAGTAAATTTTTTTCAGAATACTCAAGATTATTTCTAAAAATAGAAATTATTTCGATAAAAAATTTTATATCGTTATTGTTATAAAAAAAATTATTTTTTACTTGTTTAATTATGTCTACTTCAATATGACACTTTTTAAGTTAAAAATGTTAATGAATAGGTTGGAATTTAAAATAAAAAATAGTTTAACACCAATCCATTATACCAGCAGGTGCTGAAAAGTTCACGGCCCAAATCTAGTTTGTCCGAACAAAGGTAGATACTACACTTTGATTCCAGTTTAATGGCCAGAAAGTGAAGAAGGGCATAACTCGAGGATCACTAGTTGCTCGGTCAATGAATGAGGAACGTTTCCTTATAAGGAAACAGCTATTATTCTCCTTACCATTATATGGCGAACACATGTCAATACAAACACAAAAGAGGCTTTAAATTGCATGCAGACGTGTCTGTCAAAATCAATTACATCCAGGTGTTCCCTGTTAGCAGTGGAACAGCTTAGCATGTTCAAATACAGACCTCTCTGCAACTTGTCTGGATCTCGATTTTTATCAATTGCCTCCTGTCAATAAAAGTGATGAGAAAACCAGCAGTCAGCTGGTGGGTAGTTGGCAAGATTCAGTGTCTTGTGAAGTTGGCCTCATGACAGTGTCAGTTGGTTACATCTTGTCCTTTTTTTGTCTATTACCCCTGTAGATGTTGGTGAATCAATCGATTAGGTGTTTCACCCAACCTCAATAGACCCATGCCATATTTTACAAAATAATCCAACAGCTTTTATTTCACTATGTTCCTTTTGGCATTTGGGTATATTGTGCAATAAACGAACAGCAGAAATGTCTCTTTGGTCATTGGAAGTCACTGGAAGTGCATGTTGTGGGTGGTGAGTTGAAATTCCAATCAAGATTTGCATTCGCTTTCCCACAAATATTCTTCGAAAGGTTTGAATCTCTTCCTTCTCCTCACAGCTGTGTGTTAAGTAACAGGGTAGACTGGGCTCTTCACCATTGATTGGCAACCATTCAAGGTGAATAACAAATCTGAAAATGAAATCAGTTGGGTATGGGGCTTACAATTCCACTTCATAAAAATCTACTCACAATAAAAACCCACAGCAGCAGAAATTATGGCTTTAGCTCGATATTCTACAGGAGAGTCTAGAGGCTTAATAAGGCTCAAGACCAAAATAATTTGACTTGATCCCAATTTAGGGAATGGTTCTCATTGTGCTTGAATCAAAGCTCATATTTGGATGCTGAAAATGTCATTTGCATTCTTATGTTCTGAAGATGATGAAAATAAACATTAAAATATTGAAACAAATTTGCCCATGAATTTGTTAATTAAATATGAATTATATAATAATATGATTTGGTAAGTTGCTTTGATAGTTTTAGTGCCAGAGTAATGAAACAGATAGAAGATGGCTAATAAAATAAAAAATCAATTTAGAATCTACAAAATACAAAACGGATCCAACTCTTTATACCCAGGCTTATCCATAAACTGATTCTGTACAAACAATACGTTTCTTTTATCACCTTACAAATAAAATATTGAAAGGGGAGTTTTAAAAATAAAAACTGGGGACCTCAAGTTTTATTCTTGATGATGTTATTACCATCATTGCAGAACCCCTCTAGAATCTATCTTACATATTTATAAGTCTACCATACATCCATGATTTGAATATTGATGCTACATATTGCTACTACTA
The DNA here is from genome assembly GCA_963932145.1 of Acanthosepion lycidas. NCBI lineage: Eukaryota > Metazoa > Mollusca > Cephalopoda > Sepiida > Sepiidae > Acanthosepion > Acanthosepion lycidas. The sequence goes on along the minus strand of OZ010609.1, from coordinate 4,421,854 downwards.
TATATTTAGAAATTCTTGATAAAATTCAAAGAATCAGCAATATTATTGGTCCTGACCTGACATCTCAGCTTCAGTCCCTTTCCCACTACCATCACATATAACATTTCTATAAATACTTTCATGGTCATTGTCCTGAGGATAAATTGTAATCATTGTAAATATTCATTGGGTTTTTTTAAATGATGTTATTTTTATTCTGCTCCGTCAGACTGTACATCATATGGGAACAAGTTAGGACTTCATAGAGACAATGAGGTATTATGGTGAATGGTAAGTAAGAATGTGTTGTTTTGGTGTAAGGAATATTGTGGTATGTTTGGGTCAGTAATTGTGGCTTGCTGGGTTTAAGACCTGCCTTCCCCATCTCCCCCTTTTGGCTTTGTGCCGCATTTTTGTATCTTTACAAAATAAATATTACTTTCCTCTTTGGTATATAGACTTTATGAATTTAAATGCAGTACTAGATTGGCAACAAGGTCTCATCATTTTACAGTTGAATAGACTTGATGTAACCGTAAGTTCTATGATAACAGTTTCTTCAATTGCACATTTCACTTGTGCAACTTTCTTCTGGTTTCTTGTTTTCAGTCAACTTTGATCTTCAGAAATTTTATCATTTATCTTCTATCTTCTTAATTTCTGTGCTTTTATTGTTCTCTCTCCATAATAGTGTTTTTCTTATATTCTTTTACACTCAGTAAACCTCTGCATCCTAGTGGCTTTGTTGCCTTGTTAGAGGTGAAATGATTAAAAAAACTGTTGTTTATTCATTTATATGCCAGTGTGAATCTGGTTACAATGGAACATTAAAGCAAAAAATTGTACATATGGAGACTAGTTAGGACTTCATAGAGACAATGAGGTATTATGGTGGATGTAGTAAGAATGGTAAGTAAGAATGTGTTGTTTTGGTGTAAGGAATATTGTGGTATGTTTGGGTCAGTAATTGTGGCTTGCTGGGTTTAAGACCTGCCTTCCCCATCTCCCCCTTTTGGCTTTGTGCCACATTTTTGTATCTTTACAAAATAAATATTACTTTCCTCTTTGGTATGTAGACTTTATGAATTTAAACATTGTAGTAGATTGGAATCAGATTTACAATTAAGTTGGCTAAATGTAACTGTAAATTTTATGGTAACATTTTCTTGCACTTCTCGCTTGTGGAACACTCTTCCAACTCCTTGCTTTCCGGCCAACATTGATCTTCCAAAATTTAAATGCAATTTCAATTGTTATCTACCATCTTCTTGATTCCTCTTATATTGTTTCCATTCCTTAATAATGTTTCTCTTTTTTCTTATTCTTTCACACTCAGTAACCCCTTGTTTCTTAGAGGTTTTACTACTTTGCATGGGGTGAAATGATTAAAAAAATAAATTAAAAAAGTCTTTCAAGACAAAGTTGACCAGTTCCTCTCATAGTGGATGGGGTTTTGTGCAGCTGATTAGACCAAATACATAAAAACGACATGTTTGCCTTTTCCTGTCATTTACTACTTCCTCGACACATGAACTTGACTGAAGTTTTTCTTTACAACTGAAAAAAATGCAGAATAGCTGTAGAATAGTAAGTGACAGCCCAAGGGTTGCTGGTAACCTCCCAGGCAAACTGAACTTTGGTACACTTACAAGTATAATTGTTTTTAATTTTCAAAATTAGGAAAACTGAAGATGTAGGATAACAAGTTTATTACAATATACAATTTAATTCAAGCTAAAGAACAACATTCATTATGCTCCCTAAATTATTTTTTCTCTCACCTTTAGATCTGCAAACATTTTAACGGCACTTTCTACACCTCTCTTTTTTACAAGGTCATTTTCTATCGACAAAATAGTCAAAGAATTTATTGTCTTCAGTCATGGATGACCACAAGTATTTTTTCCTAGACTTTAGTTTTGGAAGAACCCAAACACATGACATGATGGCGGCCTCGGGGTCTGTCAGAGTTGCTGGAGCCTGCTATGATAGTACCCATAAAAAATTATGGGATGACCGGTCGGAACCTTGTATATAAACATTGCCGAGGGAGTCAAAAATGTATGCAGTAATAGCAATGTCAAAGGAATGACTGTCCTTTTGATACACCCACAGGTACAAAGGTTAAACAATATTTGATGTTACATGACACTCCCAAACTTGTGCTGCTATGATAATCTTGTTTTAATAAAATATCTTTGTAATGTAATATTTTATGAAAGGACAAACATAGTAACCAGTGACAGTCCGAAGGATTGCTAGCACCCCGGGCAAACTGAACTTGGGCACCCTTACAAGTACATTTTTTTTTATTTTTACAAGAAGAAAAACTGAAAATGTTGAATAACAAATTTATTTCAATATAAAACTTAATAGAAGCAAAAGAAAACATTTATTATCCTCCCTAAATCGTTTTTTCTCTCGCCTTTTGATCTGCAAATCTTTTCATATCACTTTCTACACCTATCTTCTTTAAAAAATCATTTTCTATTAACAAAATAGTCAAAGAATTTAATCTGTCTTGTGTCATGGACAACCACAAGTATGTTTTCATAAGCTTTAGTTTTTAAAGATCCCAAACATGGTGGCATGATGGCACTGCCTAAATTGCCAGTACTGGCCCTGCCTGGTCCACAATCTTGAATCATGCAATGACAGATGAGTAGCAAGAAAATGACAGAGGTGACTGTTTGGCACAGCCCTGCACACTGAAATGTTATAAGACAAATTGGGGTTGATGACATTGGCAACTGCTGTCCACCAAGCACTTATGGAATTTAATAGGTGTGTGTCTGTGTGTATTTTAAAAGGGGGTGCTTGTTCACATCTAAACAATTCCACCACAGATCCTAATAATAAAAAATAAAATTAATTTTATACTATACTAAATTCAATATATCCAATTTAATCATTTGTAATGACTCCTCCCTACAAACTAATGCGTTGCTGAAAACCAACATTGTATATAAATTTAAATATCCTTTGGAAGATTGTATCTGTAATACAAAAAAATAATATATGTGTTGGTCATGCTACTACTACGTTGTCTCAACGGCTGAGTTTTCATTTGAATGATGCATCAAACATGTCACAATAGCTGGAGGCAAAGAAGAAGAAGAGGATTGATACCTTTCCCAAGGTATTAGCACATAAGTGGACATAATGGATTCAACTGCAATTCAAACTTGGCTCTCCAATTCCACAATCCAAGCCGCTATCCATTACTCCACCATGCCTTCTCACATAGTACATAAACTTAGCATTTTTTACATCACAGTCAAAAAATTTAACTTTCAGATGAACACAACAATTTTGTCTTAGAAAAAAAAAAAACAACACCCTGATGATGACATTGTGCTAATGTCAAAAGTACTTTGAATAAATGAATATAAATCAACAAGGTAATGTTTTCTGTTCCTTTAATAAGGATACTAAGAAGCTTGTCTGGGAATATGAAAGGAGCTTATTGAAAATTAGTAGACAAAAATTATCTAAATCATTCAATGAGACATGATACCAAAATATATGCAGTTAAAGAAGAACACCAAAAACTTGGGTTTCTACCACGGACCTTATATTCTCTTTTTTTATATAAACTGTAATGAAACAAAGTTCTCAGTGTCTCTTGAGTATGTCTGTTTCCTTTTTCTGGTTCAGAAGTTATTATAAGTAAGTATAAGCATTATATTAATGATTGAGCTCAAGTCAGCTTTTATTTACTTTATCGTTAGAAGGTTTAAACAAGTTTATATGTCCATTTTCTTTTTCTTGGTTCAGAAGTTAGAATAAATTAGGATAAGAATCGTTATAATGGTCGAGCTCAAGTCAGCCTCCTTCTGGGAGACACCATTGCCTTGAGCACCTATTGGGACTTAAGCTAAACCCAGACCTCAAGTGAAACTCATAAATATGATCCATCACTAAAGATGCTGGAAAAATGGTCAGTTCCCTGTATCGCATCAGTAAATACCTGATTCCTCCTCCCACTAACCTTATATATGGGCAGGAGCTGCACTGTCTTCACATTCCAGTCGCGATAGAGTCTAAAAGTATTTCCACATCCCTGTGGGTGATGAATTATTTTCCACCCTACAAACCCTTTCTCTCAGTTGCTCTATCGCTATTTCCATGGAAAATGTTCAAACAACATTCCTTAGTTTTAACAGTTATAATTTTCATGGCTAAGAGCCGCCATGCCACACTGTAGCGAACCTTACCCTCATTCTCTTTGGATTCCACTGGTGAGATGTAAGTTCCACTCAAGCAGCTACTGTGTGTGACCAACTCCCAAGAGAATGCTTTCCTGATCACTACAATCATAACCAGTTCAAGTTTAGAGTTAACCAATATCTTCCCCACATATCTGCATAAACTGTGCCTCTTAGGCTATAATTCCTCTACCTCAAGTGGCTCCTGGGCCTTGTAGAGTGAAGATGACAAAAAAAAAAAAAAAGTGTCTCCTATTCCTCCTCTCTTCACTCAATTTGAGGTGTTAATGTCTTCTATTGATAAGGCAGAATGTTTGGCTCATTCTCTTCAAATTCTACTCTTGATTCATCTGAAATATCTTTGCCTGACTTAGCACTATTGTTTGATGTACATATAACTCTATCCATGCTTTCTGCATCATTATTTAAAAAAAAAAAAAAAAAGAGACAGAAAAAGAGGAAAGTGCACTGAATTGATTGTAAAATTAAAAAGTTTCAAGAAAGTCTTTGCTGAAGAAATATTTTATTCACTTTTCACTTGACAAATTTAACATGACAACAACGAATGATTTCTAATCAGCGCTGAAAATAAGAACTTTCTTGTATATTTATCTTTTATGGTCAAAGAATCAACAATGGAAAGTGAACAGGTTAAGTTGGTATTCAATATATAATTGGACTTTTGAGGGCTATTTTGTTTTCGTTTTATCGTGATCACACTTCAAATGATGGCATACTGCAATAATATCTTTTCAAATCACAATTTTTCAATAAAATTTCTAGGCATTTTGTATAAACTGAAACAAAAACTTTAGAGAATTTAATATTAGCAATAATATGTAAGATTTAACCGTAAAACCCGATTCAAATGTGGAAGCAAATGAGACCAAATTTAACAAATTCACTGATTTTGCAAAACTGAACAGATATATTTATAAATTAAGAAAAAAAATAAGATGTTTACATTTAAATCAAAAAAATTTCAAAAGTCAGTTTGGTAAATAACTGCCTTTTTGATTGATTTTTTATGGCTTATCAACCGTTTGCATATCTTTTAAAGCTAGAAAATATTTTTGATTTTTAGATTGTAAGATTTTTTTTTTTTTTTTTTTTTTATTGGAGATAATGCTTTAGTAACACAAGTCTTACTAATTAACCAATAGATGGGGGGAGAAGACGTGAATTCAGACCTTTCCCAACTGCATTTATACATAATGAAAAATAACGAATCAAATTGGAATTGGAACTCAGCTCTGATTAACAATTCTGAGTCTTTATCCATTACACCACCCACACATCCAAGGTACAGAGCCTGATATTTCCAAGGAGTCACCCATCTAGGTTCTGACCAAGCTTTACATTGGTTCCTGTACTATCACAAAGTTAAGCAGTGTTTCAGCATAATATGGCCATAAGCAAACAGCACTTTTTGGCAGATGAGGTTCACATGATCAGATTGAATATATTTAAAACTGAAAATAATTATGATTTATTTTGATTAGAATCCTCCTCTTTATTGTTTTGATCACTATGGAACAGATGCATTCTTCACCCTTCTTTAATTTATGCAGAAATTTTTTAATCTTTATTGCATTCATAATTACAATTCTTGTTGAGAAATTCAAACAGAAGATAATTATTTTTAGAACATTTAAAACTAAAAAAACTGAAAATTAAATTTCAATCTGTTGGTTCAAATGATTGCAAAAATATCACCTCCCCAAATTTTTAGAAAAACCCAGATGCTCACTGCAATTTCTTCCTAGCCGATAAGATTGTTTTGTTCTTTCTTGTCCTAAAGTCAGAACACTGCGATCACTTGTCTGGAACCCTTTCGCATGTTAACACCATTCTTAGTTTTCAAACTTTTTGCCTCATTACTCTTGCTTTGCCTACTTTTGTCTTGCATATATTGTTTGCTTGTTTAATATTATTTTTGCTCTGTTCTTTTCTTTCTCTTGTTATTCTTTGTTGCACATTTCTACCCTGGCCAACTAACCTACAGAATAAAACTCTGGAAAATTGTGCAAATATTTTTTTTTCTTTTCAAACAAATTTGTTTTTCCAATATTTAAATTTGTCTGTCATAGTTTTAATGAATTAAATCTAAACCAAAATCACACTCTCACCCTTTCACTGTCAAAATTGTTAAATGTAGCCGTCTCTTCTACTTCAATAGCTTCATGTCTCGCACTTCTCGCCTGTGGAACTCGCTCCACATTTCTTGTTTTACTGATAGCTATAATCTCCAACTATTCAAATGTAACATCAATTGACGTCTCCAGCTGCTCTGATCTATCCCCTAACGTTCTCTTCATTCTTTCCTCTATCACTCCAACTCTCTGTGATCCTTTGCATGCTAGCAGCTTCATGCCTTGCTTGGGGTTGAATGCTTAGGAGAAAAAAAAAAAAAAAAAAAAAAAAAAAAAAAAAATTAGTAAAAATCACAAGTTAATTTAAAAGTTTTCTCAGGTTAGAACCTCTACCAAAAAGTGCTCAATAGATAACTACAGCTATATTTATTTTGCACTGTTTACATGAGTACAATTGTCCCACTAGCCTTCGTCAGGTGTATATCGATCAAGGTAATCTACAGACAATTCCGAACTGAACCCTTTATTTAATCTACATGTAGTTTAAAAGAAATAAAATATATAGTGGCTAAAAGAAATCGGGGTTTAGTTTACAAGTCAGTTATAATACAAAATTGATTACTTATTTATATCCACACAGGTTTAATAATCATTGATTACTTAAAAGCAGGATTTTATTTTCAATGTTCCCTTTTCATCATTTACACATTTAAAGATTACAATAAAAAGAAAAAAAAAAGAAAAAAGAAAAAGAAAAAAAAAAAAAAAAAAAAAATCAAATCTTTAAAAATATATAAAAATGTTTTGCAACAATTTTTTTTTTTTTTTTTTTAAATAATTATGTATGAAGCAAATAAAACAATGAAGACATTGTTTGCAATATGACATTTTCTGAAGAATGATCATTTTGTGACACAGAAACACTGGTAGGGAGGACCCAGAATAGCACTGGAGTCGATTCAAAAAAATTAAATTTAAAAGTTTAAAATTTTTTTTTTCTAATTTGGAATGAAATCAGATTACAAATATTTGTGTTAAAAAAAAAAAAAAAAAAAAAAAAAAAAAAATCAATCTTTCAATATGTTTATGACTCAATAGGTTCCTGTATATAAAAGTGTAGGTGCCTTTTCCTATTGTCTTCATCTTCATTGTTGTGATGACATTTCTGCTGCTATGCTCTTCAGCCTTCTTCAAGTGCTCGTCGATCCAAGTAACTTTCAGAGAACTTCAAACTGAACACCTTATTTAATTCACGAAGGTAAACTGTTCCTGTTCCATTACCCCCCCATAAATTAAATAAAAGGACTGTTTGAAATTCAGTTAAGGTTATTTAGATCAACAAGCACCTGATGAAGACTGGAATGCACAATGGCCAAAACATAATAACAATGAAGATAATCTGCATATGAATAATGATCTCCTCTTTGCAGAAATTCACATAGATGTGTGTGATAATATGTATGCATGGATATATTTGTATACACATTTATTTGTGTATATTGCAGTAGCCATTTTTTTTTATAACCCAAATTAGTTTAAAAGTTGAAAGATAAGTTTGTAAAAATTATGTTATGTTTCTTATATCTGCCAAATTCACCAAGAAGCAAATATTGCAACTGTCTATAATAAAGTGAAATTTTCAGACAAAGATCTGAATTGTCTGAAGAATGCAGTTGGCATGAGACTCAATGTCTCTAGATGATTTCTTTGTTGTGTGTGTGTATGCGTGAAAGCCGTGTGCATACATTAAATGTGTAGTTATACACAATTCATTTCCCTAAGGCTGAATTAAGTTGAGATATATATATATATATATATATATATATATATATGTGTGTATGTTTTTATTTTTATTACTTTAAATGCTATTATTTAGTGGATAATCATATTTGAAATAGACGCCTTTTTTTTTTCTTTTTTTTTTTTTTAAACTTTAAGCAGTCTGCATTATCAGTCTGCATTATTTGATAAATAGATTTTCTTTAAGATTTCTCAAATACACAGACTAGATAGATGTGATACACATGGTTTAAAATAAAGATGGGACATCTATTTCAAATAAGAGTATTGACTAAATCATGTTTGAAGTTTTTTTTTGGGGGGGGGGGGGAAGAGATTAATACAAATAAAATTGTCACTTAACTGATTAATGTGAAGTAACATGTCTATAAGTCACATAAAACACAATGTATATATGAATATATATATTTGATACCATCTTAATAAAAATAACCATAACTCACAAAAATATATAGTGAAGATTTAAATATATATTTTCTCTATATTATGGGTCAATGTGTAAACCATGTGCACCAAAAAAAGAATTGGTAGCACAAATGTTAGTGGTTTTATAACTGCCCTTATTATTATAGTGAATAAAAAAAAAAATTTAAAAAAGTATAAACAAATGCTCTAGTGAAAGAGGCACTAAATTATGGAGCTTTTTGCCACATTGGTCTGAACAGAAGAAAGTAATGTTTGTTTGGTAAAGAGAAACCGAGTATTCTCAGAGATCCTAACAGTCATAAAATATTGTCATCTTTTCTCAGAGTCTATCATTACGTAAATGAAGGAAGTCATACTAATTCTGCTATCATTCTACCAGTTACATTGTAGTTTTATAATCTTGTAAATATAAAATTATTCTTGTAAATAAACAATCTCATAAATAATACTTTTGTTTTCAATTCAAGGACAAAGAAAATGTATAAATCTACTTTCATATGTTTGGGTTTTATTAAAATTTTAAAGTTTTTTAACCCAATAAATATTGACAAAATAGTATACAGTCAAGAGAAAGATTGTCCTTTTGATACCATTTTTTAGAATGTATGACTGTTAAACTTTGCTGTCTAATTTTTGCACTTGTATAAGAATTATAGGTTAGTTCACTGAATGTTATATATAGATCTTAATATTAGGTTGGTGCAAAAATAATGACGTAATAATGTCGTTTTCTGACGTTAAAAAATACGTCAAAAAACGACATTATTACGTCATTATTTTTGCACCAACCTAATAACAATATAGATAGCAGTATTAATACCAGCAACAACAATTACAAGAAAAATTATTGGCCAGAAAGTAAAAGTATCAGTGTAACAATAAGAGAAGTGTTTATTCATTCCAAAAATGGAAAAAGCAAATGTTCATGTTGGCAAAGGAGAGAATTCAGAGAGGGAAATGGCTAATAGTGAAGATGGCAGCGAATTTATAATTTGCAAACGTCTTTAACCCCAGTTTCCCCACAACAGACGAATAAACACATCCAAAACCAGCTACAGATGTATTTAAACATCTGTCTTGATCCTTTTTATGTCCTTCTGAGCTTGAAACGCATCCAATTGTCAACTCCTACATCTGGTAGGGGAGGTGTTAGCTACCACCTCAGTACTTCAAGGTGATGCAATTTTTTAGTTACTATATTAAAAATATTAAAAAAAATTAGTCTGAAAATTAAATGTTTTTCCCCCCCAAAATAATTGGCAGGGAAAGGGTTTAAAAAAAAAAAAAAAAAAAAAAAAAAAAAAATCAACAAAACGTCATTAGAAAATTAATGAATGAGCATGTAAAAACATTCCCTGCACTTTTAGATACAAAAATATAAATATGTAAGATATGTAACAAGTGGTATTCAACGAAGGTAAAATTAAAAAAATTTAGTTAAAATAAAAAAAAAAAAAATAAAATAAAAAAAAAATAAAAAAAATTAAGATAAATTTAAAATATTGAATTCTTTTTACCAGAAATATTTTTTTTTTTTTTTTCAATATCCAGATACAAAATCAGGTTTTTTATTTTAATATCCTGTGTGATGTATACTTTTAAAATTCTTTTAATCTTTAAATTTGTACAGGATAGCACAATATTTTCTAAGTTTCCACGGTTGCATTCCAGTTTAAAGACTAAAATTCCGATACCTTTTTTCTTTTAAAGGAAGAAATAAAAATAATTCAAGGGGAACAACTACAAAAATATATCAGAATTACCTCCCTTGAACAATAAAAATTGATGAGAAAATCAAATGAAGAAATCGTTTAACATCACTTGAGTGAATGAGAAAAATACAAATCATCTGTAGTCTAAGGAATTTCAAAAGAAACAAATTCATTCATCGCTTGCAGAAGAATTTTGAAAGCTATTGTTAGTGTATTCATTTCCGGTTTTTGAAATGAGGAGAAAGAAAAAAAGAAAGAAAAAAAACTGATGTTTGAGCCCAAATTGACAATTTCCAAAGTCATTCCCTTCAAAAGAATCCTCTCCATACATTTTTTTGTTGTTGTTTTAGACATTTAGGTGTAGAATTATTTTTGACTGTCCTAATTAAACTACTCTTAATAACGATTTTTTTTTTTTTCATAGATAAAATGAATTTGACATTTTTTCCTTTATTGCATATCATTCACAATGCACGTCTTCAGGAACCATTTTGATAATAGAATCAATTTGAAATGCATTTCAAGAATAAGTTTTTAATGAACATATTTAATAAATGTATACTGCTTTTCTACAGTAAATTACAATTTCTCACACAATTTTTGTTTTCATACTTTTAGATTTTAAGTATGACAATGAATTCATTTGAGAAAAGATTAATTCAGTTTATACAAATTATACAATAAGGTTTTCTATTTTTCTTCCTAGGACATTCTTTAATATTGGATTTATTTTATTTATTTAATGATTTATTACACAAATAAAATAAACTCTACTTATGATTTAAATAAATCCATTATTCAATTTTTTTTTCTTTAAATACACTAATTCATCATGTCATTCAGTAAATATTTGAGCTGTGGAATGGTAAATTATGTCTTTCATCTTTTAATAAAGATTTTGAAGGGATTTTGTCTTATATTTTTATGACGCATAGAGAGAACTGAATAATGAAGATATTAAATTACTCACAACAGATATGATTACCTGTAAGCACCTTTTTTTAGATTTACTTATGTCTAGAAAGGCTTAAAAAATGAAAAAGGTATTTCACTACTATATATCAACCTTGATGTTTTATCCAGTCAAGTGTATATTACCTGAAGAAATATTTTGTACAAAAGAAAAAAAAAAAGTTTATAGAAGAAAAACTGTAATGTTTTAGTTTTACCAAGCTATTTTTGACACTTGAATTTTTTACCAGAAAGTTACAAATGATCTACAACCCTCTTCAGTTCTCTCGAGATTCTACAGGCTATAGAATGGATTGATCATAAAGTCAGTAAGAAAAGAGTCAATAAATTTTACAATTTTTACTATATGTTGCCAAGGATGTTTCGTCTCAGAATTTCAATTTAAAAAAAAGTTATCTTCCTTGAAAAAAATAATTTTTCAATCTACTCGTTAGCTACTAAATTAAAATCGTCTGCTTTACATGGCATCAGGAAATACACAATCACCATTGAAAAAAAAAAAAAAAAATACTGAAAAAATAGGTACTTGACGAATTAAGATAAAAATGAAAAATATCTTTTTAAAATACATCACAACCATAAGAGATGTTTGAAAATTGACAAAACAGTTGGCAGGTTTGCAACAGTTGGAAAAAAAAAAAAAAAAAAAAAAAAAAGTTTTTATTAAAAATAAAAAAAGCTCATGACTTTTGTTGTTATTAAAAATATTTCAAAAAATAAAATTAAGTCATGGCTATTTAATTGGGAGAGCTAATTTTTTTTTTGGGGGGGGGGGGACAAGAGAAAGATAAAATTAAGAAATAAAAAAGTAAAACAAACTAAAAGACTGATTTGGGAAGGTGAATATTTGTATATTTTGATTGCAAAATATGAGAATACATTTTAAATGAAAGTAACCAAGAAAATTGAAATCACTGATAAAAAGAAAAATGATTTGAGGAAAGATTTTAACCAACAAAAATGATTATCAATGATGAAGTCAAAGTTAATTTTATTTAAGTTCTGTTACCTATTTTTTTAAATTAAAAAGTATTAAAAATTAAAAAAAATATTTAGAACTTAGAATTTAATGTCATTAAAATATTTTCTTAGTTTATAATACAAAATATAAACCCAAATTTTAAGTTAAAAACCCAATTTTGACATTCTTTTACGTCAATAAAATATTAGACATTTAAAATGTTAACTTTAAAATTCAAAATAGATAACATTAGAATCTGTGTTTGTGTCTTAGTATTTCTTTCAATCAGTCCCTCCTACCAAAATGAATAGAGTATAAAAAAAATAAAAAGGATTTTGTTCAGACCAAGTGATGCATGCGTAAGAGTTAATTCTACGAATTAAATGGATTTAGAACTTTAAACACAACAGTAGCAATAATGTTTGCTTCCAATTTTTTTTTTAATGCGAAGGAGTTGTCTCCCTTCTTTTTTTTAATATGCTAAAAGTAAATTTTAACACAGAAATACGTTTTTCTTACACTAACACTCATAATGGATTATGAAGTAAACGGCAAGAACCCTCATCCAATTTACCAAAGACCAAAATTTCCAGATTTAGCAAATACTTCTGATTAATAACGACTCAAGAATTCAAGTGTAAATCGATTTTACATTGACTAAGAAAATATTTGTTTTTTTGTTTTTTTTTTCCTTATGAAAATCAAATTCATTTATTTGGATGATTATTCTCACCTTTGTTGTTTTGATCAGTGTTTCAGCCAATACACTGTCTATTTTACACAGTTTATACTTTTGATGCTTTGATTTGCTACATGGAGAGATTTTTTTTTTTTTTAATTTAACATTACCACATGTTGAGAATTTTAGAGCAAAAGAGACAAGTTGTCAGGTTTTTGAAAATAAATTTAAAAGAAAAAAAAAAAAAAAAAAAAAAAAAAGGTTTCATTTTCATTCGTTTATTCAATGAAAGGATTGATGAAGGATATAATGAAGTCTGCTGTTAAAAATATTCACTCATTGAAAAAAATTTGATATGTTAAACCAAGGATTCGTTCTTTGTAGAACTTTATTGAAAAGACACTAAGCGATTACCCCTTTATAGTTTTATGAAGTTATTTACTGAGCATCATTTGACAGAACATCATACTTATTAGAAATGTCTATTAGAGAGTAAGGCATCCAAAACATGATTAAACAAGTTTAACATCCATTTTAACCCCACATTTTTATTCCTTTATTTGAACGAGTATCCTCATCTTTGTTTTCAGCTAATGTCCTTCATTTTTTTTTTTCTTTCTTTCTTTTTAAGGTCTACTGCATTTAGAATTAATTGGATCAGTAGATTTTTTTTCCTCTCTCAATGGAATAGAATTTTAAAAAAGAAAAAAAAAAGAAAAGAAAACTCAATGATAAATGCGATGTGTACAGGATTATTCAACTCCAACCCGGTACACAAAACAGCCAAGTAAGAAGGATGAAGAACCTGACAAAACAATGATGAGAATATTGGTCCAAATAATCCATAGAAACCTAAGAATGATAGATTTTTCAGTTTTGGTATATCAGACAAGGGATTCTTCTAGCAAAGATCCAGTATTCTAATATCAGTCGGTGGATGGGATTTCTTTCCGTTTTTCATTCTGATGGCCATGAAAAAGATCAACTACAAAAGGACCAATTCAGTTTTGCCATCTTTGGTCACCATTTTCACAAGACTTCCATTTACGGGACGTTCTTGTCCTTGGCACCACTTGTAAAACATTCTGCAATTAAAAAAAAAAAAAATAAAATGTAATAGACTGGTTTATAAATTGTATTTTGTGTTCATCTATATTTCACCATTTCTATTAAAAAGCTTGGAAGAAGAATTCAAAGTCATGCGTACAAGAGACTTATTCCAATACAAAACATCGAAGAACTTGAAAATAGCTTCAGCTGGCATCAAGGTGTGTACAGGAAAAAAGATTGCAGAGGAGAGGATAAAATACCGAACTATCCTAGGAACTGTAACAAAAGGATGTGCTGGCCTTTGGCACTTACCTAGTAAATGGTAAAGCAACATGTCTGAAGGAAAAAGACAGTTAATCCAAGAAATACAGGCAGTCACTAGTTGGAATGAGTCAACAGGGTACATGTACAAAATAGGAGGAAATCCTGCAGCAAAATGTGACATGGGCAGCCATATAGAGGATGAACTACAACTGAATTCAATTCACCATCAAATCAGTGCATGACATCCTGACAAGTCCGGCAAACGTGTATAAATAGGGCAAGGAAAAAACTTGTTACCTGTGCAATGGAATAGGTACATTAAAACACATTCTGAGTAATTACTGATAACACTAGGGGAAAACAGGTATAAGTGGTGCTACAATGAAGTATTGTGTATAATCGCAAATGTATTTGACCGAGCGATACACAATAACAAAACCTAACCAGAAAATATGATAAAATTTGTTAAATCTGGATCGAAAGAAAGACCCACACAGAAAACTAGATCCAACCATCTAAAAAAAAAATCAAATGACTGGTTTGGTCAGAACTTAGGGGAAATAGTTAAAATTCCCAGAACACATCAAAACATTGCCAAGAGCTGACATTAGCATTTTTTCAAATAATGAGAAAATGTTAATTATATACAAATTAACCATCTCTTGGGAAAAGAATATTATGCAAGCACATGAAAGGAAACTCAACAAATACCAGGAATTAAAAGAAAGCTGCCAAGAGTAAAAGTTGAAACTTTCTACTAAACTTTAGAAATGAGTTGTCATGGGTTCGTGTCACTATAAGTAAATAATGGAATGTCAGATATGAAATTAAATGGAACTTCATAAAAGAAATAATCAAAACAGAAAAAGCCTCCATGTGGATCTGGTTTAAGCATAAAACTAGGTCAAAGGTGGAAGAGTAAAGGAGAAGGAAAAGGTAGGAGGAAAGACAAGAGAAGAGGGGAGAAAAAAGTCAGCAAGTATAAAAGAAATCCAAACAAGACAATCTTTTTTTTCTTTTTTTTTTTTGTCCAAAACATATCAGAATTTATATACAATCCTGATGAGGAACTGACTTTTTCTGCATATTTTTGTAGATATGAACAAATATTCAGTCAGGAAACCAGTGGCTGTGAAGAGGAGGCAAAAAAATAAAATTGTTGTTGAAGAAAATAGCTCCAACAGACTATGAGAAATACAGTAATTAAATATTCCCAATAATAGGTGAAATCAGGTATGAAGTACACATTTTGACGAAAAACATTAGTGACAAGGGGTAATGTTTAATGCTAATTGAAGGTGCTTGAATCTAGCCAAAAAAGAGGACAAAGATTTGTCACATATGCTGGTATTATCAATAAAGAATGTGAAAGGTTTAGAACAAACAAAATGACTCCAGATATGTTCAAAGGATTAATTTTCATGCAAGGTTTAACAGATAAAAAAAAAAAAAAAAAAAAAAAAAAAAAAACGCTGAAATACAAGTGAAAATTTTAACAAAAATTGAACAAAACATTACACTGCAAGAAATAGTGGATATAGTCAGACAATGCCAAATCTGAAACAAGGTTGAAGAAATTCAGAAAAAAAGAATGTGCATTGGTATAAGCAAAGGACAAATGTATAAAAAAGAGAATAAATCCTCGTTTCAGATGTGGTAAATTACATCTTGGAAAAACTGTCCATTTAAAAATGCAGAATGTTACAAGTGTAGTAAAAGAGGACATATAAAGTCATAATGCAAAACCAAATGAAGAAAAAAATACTCACAGGAAAAAATTACTACACGGCATTGTGACAGAAAAAAGAAAATTTGTAAATGTGGAAATCAATAATGTGGAGGTGAAAATGCTACTGGACACTGATAGTGATATTTCCATAATCAGTGAAACCACATGGAAGGCCTTTATTTAAAAAGAACTTTCAAATTCGTGATTTCAATTTCTCGTAGAAATTTTTTTTTTTTTTTTTTTTTTTTTTTTTTTAAATAATTTGCAATATCTTTTTTGTAATAAGCATGTGAAAACTAAAGCTTATATATTAAAGAATGCTACAAATTTATTTGGAACGGACTATTTGAACTTTTGGTATAAAGGTGGCACCAGCTATTTTTCAACAAGCCATGGATGCCAGAAGAGTAAAATCAGTGTTTGACAAGTTGTTGAATGATTAACAAAATCGACACAAAAATCTCAAGATCGGCAATAATATCGGCAAGAATTGAGAAATTGATTTACATGGTGAAAGGGAAAAAATTTTAACATAAAAGTCACCATAATCAGCTGGAAAAAAAAAAAAAAAAAAAAAAAAAAAAAAAAATTCAGTGATGAAAGACTTGTAATATTGAAAGAACCAATAAAAATGCTATATGTTTTTCAATGTGCCAGCACCACAACAAGTTGTGGAACCTACAAGGATAAGTTCTAAGAAAAGAAAGCATACTGAAGAACTGGGAGCGGATGCAAGATGGAAACACTATAAAGTCAAGTACACTGGCAAACTCTCCAGAAAGAGGAGGGGAGATACTAATACTAATAAAAAATAAAAATATTTATAAATATTTTTAGTCGGGGGATAGAAAAGGCCAAGAATAATAGCCACTGCCAAGCATCTAAGACAATACAAGCCGGGCAGAAGGTGGCAAAGACTACAACATAATAAATTAAAGTAAAATTTTAGTCAGATTTAAAGAAAAAAGGAAAAGGAAAACCAATTCCATGAAAAACAGATGTACACACACACACTATGTTTAAATTAGTAATGATGATGATGATAGTAATGATGATGATAGTAATGATGATGATGATGATAGTAATGATGATGATGATGATGATAGTAATGATGATGATGATGATGATAGTAATGATGATGATGATGATGATAGTAATGATGATGATGATGATAGTAATGATGATGATGATGATAGTAATGATGATGATGATGATGATAGTAATGATGATGATGATGATGATAGTAATGATGATGATGATGATGATAGTAATGATGATGATGATGATGATAGTAATGATGATGATGATGATGATAGTAATGATGATGATGATGATGATAGTAATGATGATGATGATGATGATAGTAATGATGATGATGATGATGATAGTAATGATGATGATGATGATGATAGTAATGATGATGATGATGATGATAGTAATGATGATGATGATGATGATAGTAATGATGATGATGATGATGATAGTAATGATGATGATGATGATAGTAATGATGATGATGATGATGATAGTAATGATGATGATGATGATGATAGTAATGATGATGATGATGATGATAGTAATGATGATGATGATGATGATAGTAATGATGATGATGATGATGATGATAGTAATGATGATGATGATGATGATGATAGTAATGATGATGATGATGATGATAGTAATGATGATGATGATGATGATAGTAATGATGATGATGATGATAGTAATGATGATGATGATGATAGTAATGATGATGATGATGATAGTAATGATGATGATGATGATAGTAATGATGATGATGATGATAGTAATGATGATGATGATGATAGTAATGATGATGATGATGATAGTAATGATGATGATGATGATAGTAATGATGATGATGATAGTAATGATGATGATGATAGTAATGATGATGATGATAGTAATGATGATGATGATAGTAATGATGATGATGATAGTAATGATGATGATAATAGTAATGATGATGATAATAGTAATGATGATGATGATGATGATAATAGTAATGATGATGATGATGATAATGATAATAGTAATGATGATGATGATAATAGTGACAATGATAATAGTAATAATAATGATAATAGTACATCACATACACATTTTTTTATATGAGAGACACTTGTACAATTCTTGTTTATTTTGTCATTATCAATACTACTGCTACTAATATTATTTTAACAGGTCACATTATTCTCCACATTCCAACATATTAAGAAACACAAACTATTTCTGTGCACACATAATTTTTGTACATTTAACTTTTTGAGCTTGCTACTAAGGTCTAATAAAATAGAATTCCTGACACTTGAACTACTTAATTTGTTATTAGCCACGCTCACTGAACCATGACACTCCCAATTTTTGACAAAATTTTATGACCAGTGTCTGGTGCAAAAATAACTATGCCTGATCATAATCAACCAATCAGATTGCATTTTAAACATATAGCAATCTGAACTGCTTTCTTTTTTGGCTATAAACAGAAAGTATTCTCTAACTCCAGTCAGATGCTGACATATGATATAGCAATACCAGATGTTCCACAGCTCACTTGTCACAGTGGATAAATTGAACCATGAAATAAATATGGACAATTTCTTTAAATTCCCATTCCAACTTAAGTATCTCAAAAAAGTCATACTTTCAGGCAGAAATCAAGATAGATGACCAAGGCTTATCCAATACATTGACTCTTCAACTGAACTGAATTGAGCTCTCCAGGCCACTGACCTATCTTACATAGAAAACATTAAAATTCCCTTTCCTCTCTGCCATGTGATGATAGCCCAGGAGTAGAATCTGACCAATACCAAATCAGTTGGCTTTCGATCCCAGCTTCAAGCAATCAGACGTCTAGCCACACAGAAGAGCTGTGATATAGTGAAACTGTTTGTGGATGACAATATATATATATATCCTTTCTATGTAGATCAAGCTTTTCTAACCTTCCATCTGTAATTGGACAGTGCAAAATGGATATATGATTAATAATAGATTTGAATTGTTCTTACTCAGAAACAAAATCCAAAGGTGTCCATGCTGTTTGGTCAGCATTGGCCATCCATTTTCTGTTGCTTGGAGTATCTAAGGTGATTCTGAAAAGAAAAAAAAAGTAGATTCTTGAAAAAATAAAAAATAAATAAATAAATTGAAGATCTTGTTAGGAGGTACAAAATTTAATGATTGCAAACAGAATAGGACTAGGCAAATTTATCACCCAGTTGAAACTCCTCTCCAATCTTCTCCCCTTGTGTCTTAGTGTCTTACTTGGGAGTGGATTGATTAAAAATTTTGAAAAAAAAAAAAAATTTTTTAAATTAAAAAAATTTAAAAAATTTAAAAATTAAAAAAAAAAAAAAAAAAATTAAAGATAAAAAAAAAAATTTTTTAAAATAAAGAATTTTATGGACATGCTTAAAATGATTTTACCTGATTTTAGACCCCTCCTCAACCAAACAAGACAACAGGCGGGAAGAAATGTTATTCCAATTTTTTATTCATTTATTTTTCTTTTTTTTTCTTCAGTAGGAATAAATTGGTTAGGATATCGTTCAGTTCACACACCTCCCTGGTCTTTTGAACAGGAGTAGAGGTTTATCCCTTGGTTCCTGTTCCTTCTAAAGTCTTATTCTCTTTCACTTGCAGTAGCCACCTTGCGTTTTAAGTGGCATTATCACCTTTGCATTGGGTTGAAATGATTTAAGGAAAAAAATAAATTAAAAAGACATTCCTTCTGCTTGCATAGGGAACATTGCTTAGACTTGATTTATTTTTAATTTATTAATCACAAACAGAAAAGACAGGAAACAACTCTAATAGTTTAATACAAAGGGAGAAAGACAGAAAGAAAAAGAGTAACCAGTTATCATTCCTCACATCAGAACTTGACTGGGGAAATAACCCCTCTCCTCTCCACATTCTGATGAGGGAGAAGTGATAACCAGTTATTCATCTTTCCATCTTCTTTCACAATTCTTTTGTAGTAAACTACCATAATTGTTTTCCCTTTTTAATTACATCCTTTCTGTTTGCAATTAAAATTGAAATTGAAAATAAATCCAGTCTAAGCAGCATTCCCTATATAACCAGAAGGAATGGCTGTTGGGTCTTAATATAATCTGACTGATTTAATATTGCTCATTCTAATTTGTTTCTCCTCACCTCCATACACACATTTTTCATCATTACATACTCATTTTTCCTTGAGAGAGAGGCATGATAATTGGCATTTTTTAAGTTTCTGTTTTGTTATATTTTGCAATCCCACTTTATGGTGAATAATTTGTTTTTCTTATTCTTGATCATCCGCCCTCCACACACACACACTTTGTTTTCATATATTTATATAGATTAGGTGAATATTTACTTTTAAAATGTCTGTTTTTAAATCCATAATTTTGTAGCCACACAGATTATTTTAAAAAAAAAAAAAAAAAAAAAAAAGGAAATTTTTTTTTATTATTCATTTCACCCCCCTCAAGCAAGGCAATAAAGCCACTAAGACACAAGGGGGTTAGTGAGTGTGAAAGAATAAGAAAAATATTATTAAGGAGCGAGAACAATGAAAGAAGGGGAATCAAGAAGACAGTAGATAACAATCGACATTCATCTTCAAAAATAAAAAATATGCAAAGTTGGCTGGAAAGCAAGAAGCAGAAGAAGTCCACAAGAGAAGGTGCTTTCACTTAATTTTTGAATCATCATGAACAAACGATAAACATTCATGGGGATGATCTAAAAGGTCAAGACTATCCAAAATCTTTGTCCACAAACATGCTTTATCAGCTGAACATAAAACTAACATTCCCAACCGCGAGTAAAACTAAATAACAAAAAATTCAGGTTAAATAAGAGTAATTTATTCTCAAGTGAAATTGAAATTGTAAATGAAGATCATTCATGTGTGCATAAATTTGACTTAATATTATTAAATGTCGTGTATTTTTCTGTTGCTTTTATAATACCATATACAGGCTGTTCATAAAGTTCGTGTACACTTTAAAAAATTTAACTTTATTTGTATTTGTGATAGAAATAATCTGTAAAAAATGTTATAAAGTTTAATGTACCTAGTTTTAAGTGTAGCTAAAATAACTAATGTCATTTCAGGCATTACTGTAAATCAGTTGGCAAATGTTTTCCGTGAACTGCAAAATCGTATTACCCTTTGTATTGCTAATGATGGAGGACATATGGAAACTTAAATAAAATTTAAAAAAAAAAAAAAAAAAAAAACCTTAAAAAATATAGATTTACTTCTTTCTAATCCTTTTTACAAATTATTTCTATCGCAAATACAAATAAAGTTATAAATTTTTTAATGTGCACACGAATTTATGGACAACCTGTATGTCAGCATAAAAGGTGACCTTTTAACCTTAAAAATACCCCTCCCTTAAAATAGGGGCCATCTTATATGCCAAGTATAAAACATGAACCTTAAATCTTTAATTTATGGTAAGTTGTTAGCATGGGAGATTTTTGACAACAGGCTAACACCTGCCTCCCCTTTTTTTTTTTTTTTTTTTTAATGATGTTGAACAAAAACCTAACTGGATGTATGTTCCAACAAGTCATTTAAAAGATTGCAGTGGAACAAGTGGATGGTTAATGGTGGGAGATAAGTCATTCAGACTACTGTGATATCCTACCAAAAACACAGCACCCACTCAGGAGGTATTATAGATTATGGTAATTAATTGGCAATATCTCATCACCATTTTTTCAGTAGAATTTGAGTGAAAAGAAAATATATGCTTACTGAATTTATTTAATAAATTCAATACATTTTAAAATACATGTCGAACATAGCCCAAAACATACATTTTAACCTGAAAATTTTAGGGTCACCTTATACATCCAGTTGTTTGGTATGCTAGTGTATATAGTAGATTTTTGTTTTGTTTTGTTTTTTAAAGTGTCCCAGTTTTTTTCTTAGTAGAAAAACTGTCAGTCATTATCAATTCTTTGATAAGTAACTCACTGTTCACCGTCTTATGAAAACTAAGCAGTACGTATTGAAAATAAAAAATAAACCTTAAGCAAAATTTGAACTCTTATCCCTTGTGAAAAAGTCATTTGCATGGTGATGCTTTGCAAAGGTGACAGTAGCTTTTGTTGGTTTCAATCTCAGGGGATTACCCCACTTCAAATTTATAGACAACTTCTACAAATGTAAGCTGGGATTTTCTTCCTAGCCAATAAAAATGGACAACTCTCAGTCTTATGCATACATTCTTTCCTGCATTGAAGGCTATAACCAATTGACTGTATCCCTTTTGCATGGGAACACTATTTCTTTTCTTGTATTTTTATTACTGTCTTATTATTGCTTTGCTTTGCATTATTTTGTGTCATTATTTTGTTCCGTTCTCGTTTTTATTGAGAATTTTACCAATTCCATTTAAACATTCCTGACGGTTTTCATTTACGTTTATTTTACTTGAAATTGGGATAAAAAAAAAAAAAAAAAAAAACGTTTATACATCTAGATAATATTTAATAAGTACTAGAGTAGTATATTAGTGGACACGATATCCAAATAAAATAAGCTTGATGTAGAGCTCTGCGATGCATTGACCTTATTTGAGTATTATTTGTAAATATATTCGTTAGGGGTGAAAATGGCATCACTAGATCACAACAGGATTGTAAATATTATAAGCAAAATTAGATATGACGTATAATGAAATACAATTCAGAAACACTGTCATATAAGCATAGAAAAAAAAAATCATAAACTGATTTATTATACATTTCAACGTGTTAAGTAATGGACAATAAGTAACAAAATAATTTGTTATAATTTAGAAATATTTTTAAGTTTTTCTTTCTGGTAATGAATTAGAAAAATAAATGTTTTGTTAATAGTTTCTTTTTCTTTTAGAATACATTTGAGAAGAGGCTTCCTTTGATATCTTAGTAATACATTTCAAAGAAATTATTGTATTCTTCAACGAACATATTTGCATATAATTTTGGTAAGTACAGTAATAAGGAAATGTTTGCTTATCTGTAGCTATCAACATATTTTATCATAGATTGTCTTGAACGTTTAATTTCTTAGGTGGTCCAAGTCAGAAAGAGTTATTAGGTTGGTGCAAAAATAATGACGTAATAATGTCGTTTTTTGACGTATTTTTTAACGTCAAAAAACAACATT
>OZ010609.1:4298795-4391295 GCA_963932145.1 Acanthosepion lycidas | reverse complement strand
TAGAAGGACAACTTTGAATTCAAGATTAGAAGAGGAATCCACTTGCCACCCAACCATGGGTAAAAAGAAAAGAATGTTAAAACATGTAAACCAATGTTCTAAATTAGAAAATTGGAAATTTTTTAATTCTTTAAATTATTATCAATTCCACATGCTAACAAGAAAAATAACTTTCTTTAATGTTCATTGGATGTTTTGGCTAATTTTGAACAATTTTAGGGTTACTGTATCTGAAACAAACATTTATTTTCCACCATTAGCTTTAGTTCTCCGGTTCCAGAATACCACATCCTACATAAAAAAAATAAATAAAATAAAAAAATTAAAAAAATGGCTGGGTTAAGTCACCATAAAGGTGAAGAAAAATTAAATGCTCCTTTGAATCTTAAACACAAAATTAGTGTGAAATACAGAAGAAATCTAACACAATAAGTGATTAAAATTCAAATATTGAAAGCAATTGGTAATTGTGGCAAGAACTTTTATTTATTTGACTTTCATAAATGCTTAGTAGATTTGTTCTATCTTAAGTTCCAGCAGTAGCCAGCCATCTTTCTTCAATCCTATTATTCCATAACTTTAATGTCCTGATAGAATCTTTTACCTTGCTCTTCACTAACATCATCCAAACTGAATTATTTCACTGACAAACTCCACTTTCTATCAAAAATGTTTTATGCAAATTACTACATTAAGTGATTATACCCAACAACTTTACATTATTTCAAATCATAATTGAGAACAATACAGTTACACTGTACATTCACATCAGGTATTATATCTGAAGACCTTATAACATTTCTACTCATAATACAGTTACTGACATTATAATATAAAATCTAGGTACTTGCGGTTAAATTTAGCCATTTCAACTATAAAAATGATGAGATCTTGCCGCAAATCTAGTACTGTGCTTAAATTCATCAAATTTAGTAAGTCCATAGAGGAAAGTTCATCAGAACAATTACCATGAAAGTATTTATAGAAAAGGCACAGGAAAGCTACATTACAGCAGTGGGAAAGTGACTGAAACCAAGATGCCAGATCAGCACCAATAATATTGCAGATTATTTCGATTTTATCAAGAATTTCTAAATATATAACAAGAGCACCAGACCAGATTTAGCATTCAAAGCAAGGACGAATGAAAGACCATCTACCTTTTTTCAAGGTTAACATTATCATTGGAGATTGAGCTGGCTCCTCTAGAAGAGTTTTTGGCATTTGACTGTCTTCCACTGGGACAATGTGTCCCTTGGCCCTTGAAATTTGACACAGACAATTTCCTAACATTATGTCAAAGAATGAAAAAGTTTTTTTAACTACAAGACAATCCATCCTGCAGAAAATACATTCACATCCATTAAACTAAAAAGCATTTAGGGATTTCTTGATGTCTGCTCCTCAAATTGCATATTTTGTAAATGCTTAATGATCATACGTCTCAATCTGCATCAAAACAGAATGCTGAAGAGACAATACAAAAATCAGATCTGTGACAAAAGAAAAAAAAAAATGGAAATATCAAACTCCACCCAACTTTTCATTTCTTCAATCAAAACTTGAGGATATAAAGAAAAGCATTCCACTTACCTGGAGTGCCATCAGTAGCAGGTGCTGCTCCTGGCAAAGTCAAGACTCCACCTTCTTTCAGGTGTTTGGAAGCCAGATTAGAGGCAATCACTGAAGACCAAACACTCTGTTTCCACATGTCATCAGCACTTTTGAAAAAATCTGCAAGAGACACAAACAGGATTGTATAGATTTAGTAAAATTTGGACAAGATTTATAAAGGCCAGAGAGATAAGGACCAAAACATTTGTAGAAGCGGAGGGTGGACCGGCATGGGCGGGGAAGCGGACGGCGGAGCCGGCACGGGAGGGGAAGCGGACGGCGGAGCCGGCACGGGAGGGGAAGCGGACGGCGGAGCCGGCACGGGAGGGGAAGCGGACGGCGGAGCCGGCACGGGAGGGGAAGCGGACGGCGGACCGGCACGGGAGGGGAAGCGGACGGCGGACAGGCATGGGAGGGCGAACAGAGAGACGGGCACAGAAGAAACAAAAGAAAATAAATAAAAAAAGCGACCCACAAGAAGTATAGCAAAATTATAGTTTCATTTGTAAACAACAAACTAAGAAAATGGTTGTACCAATTAAAAGTGGGGATAAAAAAAATACCAATTAAAATCATAGAGGAGAGAGATAGGGTCACTGACCTTTGGATTTGGCATTACCCCCAGCCCAGCCTCCAGCCACACAGAAAATAGCATCCAGTTTTTCACCACCAAGACTCTCAGTCAACTTGCTGGAAATTTCTTCATTTTGTTCTTGTAGGGAAGACCCACTGACAATCATATTCAGATGAGCATCATCATTGCTCAAACGATCAATTGAACCAACCCACTGAAAGAGAGAGAGCGAGAGAGAGAAAAAATAAAATTTCATAAAAATGGATGATAATTTTTTAAGCATACAGAAGTCAAGAAGTTTCAGTTGTCAAGTCAAAATATAAGAAAAACTAAGTTAAAGACAAGTCTACTACATTGCAGTAGTTATTTACGTATAGCAAAAGTACTAGCCATTTTACTAAATTGAGCTTAACCAAGAACAAGTTTACAGTAGTAATGCGGTAGAGACTAGTAGGGAAATACAAACAATTACCATATATTAGTCTTGAATAAATGTTTAATTGTCTAGGTTGTTCATTTAATACAAGTTCTTTTGAGAAAAATTGTATTTTTATGGAAGCCAGACACTTTGTGTTACACCTGTATATCTTTTTTGGCTCAGCAGTTAAAAACTACCAAAATTATGAAGGATCCATTTCAAGTTTATTTTTTTGTATATACTAACCAATGAGAGACAGGAATTTCCGTGAGCCTATTTTTCTAAATAAATAGAACAATCAGTGGATGAGGTTGGTCTTTTCACAGAAAGGTAAATTAACATCAAGAAGCAGAAGGCATTTGACAACAGGAAGAGAACATCAAGAAGGCACAAGGTTACAAGCCAGCTGCAGAAAGACTAAAGAATCTTGAACAACAAAGAATAAAAAGAATGCAAAGAAATTTTCCCAAACATGAACAGTGTGAATTTAAAAAGGACTTTTCTAAAATGATTATATATCCCAGAGATGCTTGTGGGGCAAGTAAAAATTAGGCGTTTTCATTTTTCTGAAAAGGTTGTTATCGACAAGCGTATGGTTGCAAGAAAGAATTACGACAACAGCAGAAATAGATTTACGTGATTTATTTCAATAGGAACGTGTGGGTTTGGGACAGCTACTTTGTGGTATAGTTCCTAAGCCGGCTGCCGATCTGGGTTGATCTCTCAGTAGTTCTCACTGGTTGGCATGGCGCTCCTCCTGCTGACTGCCCAGACTGACCATGACAGATCTCTTCCCTGGCCGCCTGTTTACTGATAGTACTTCCCCATGTGACCCCTTTTATGGCGTTTTTTATGGCTTATCAGGTTTGAAAAACAACGCGAGCATAATTAGGAGGCAAGCATTTTTATTGGTCAAAAAAAAAAAAAAAAAAATAGAAACTTTAAAATATTATTTTATTTTTCGACTGGAACTCGTGCATCGGGCCTATGTGTAAACGACGATAATGGTCATTTTGTGACAGGGCCTTGTCCCATTCACATCCGGCTCTCACTCTTGGGTATGTTAGTTTATTTGCCTGCAAATCAGCCGAGATATGTCTTATTTTATTTTATAATGAGATGCTTGCCTTCTTTTTTTTCTGCCTTCTTGAATTTTTCTCTTTTTGTCATTTTTGAAAATTTAAGAAAATTTTTTCATTTTCTTTTATTATCATTGTATCATTGTCTTTTTCTAAACAGAAATCATTTTTTTTTTTTTTTTTCCATTTTTTGATGGTAATCCTTTTTTGAAACATCAGAAATTGTTTATCCTACCTTAATAGACACGCAAAAGGAAAACTTTGTACAAATTTTGTATTTGTACCTTTTTTTATCTTTGCTTATGTATTAAATGTCTTTCCTTTAAACTTTTACACAATGGTTGAGTCATATTTCGTGATTTACACCTATTTTGACCTACGTGTTCTCTTTTCCTTTTCTATTGTTACTAACTCGGTTCTTGTGTTTAGCAAGAGAATTTAGATTTGGTAGGGGGTTAAAATTTTTATATTTTGCACAAAAAAGAAAGACTTAATGTTATATTTCTATAAAGTTCATTATTTACATTATTCAGACTATTATCCTCATTTATATTTATTAAAACGTTTCAGCCGCTGTACGGCCCAGCCTTCTTCAGGTGGTTGGAATATCGAACTGAACCCTTTATTTCACTCACTGGGGTAGACTGTTCTAGTTCCACGTGCCATGTTTGATGGATATCAGTTATCTCTGTTAATTCCTTAACCGGGTATTGAACTTACACTCTTTGGGTCCTGTCACTGGATCTAACCAACGCCTTTATCCACTGTGCCATGTGTCCTCGAGGACATCTGGGTATGAATTTCTGGGTATTATAAACCTAATGTCTTCAGCTACCATTTTTACCAGAGCTCATATTGCAACTTTGTTGTTATCATTGTTTTTCTCTGTCACTCCTTATTACTGGTTCCCATATTGTATTTATTTCTATGCTTGGTCGGCTCAGGAGATTTTTGTGGCCTAGCATATGTGCTGATTCCTTAAGTTTACGAATTTTCCAATGGTGTTCCTTGTCTATGATCTCAACATGATCCCACAGAGGGTGGTGATCTCCCTTCTCTCTCCATATGTGGTCAGCCACGCCTCAAACATGGCACGTGGAACTAGAACAGTCTACCCCAGTGAGCGAAATAAAGGGTTCAGTTCGACATTCCAACCACCTGAAAAAGGCCGGAGCATACAATGACAGAAATGTTGTAATAAATATGGCGACAAAGATGAGGACAATAGTCCAAATAATGTAAATAATGTACATAATACCTCATCTCAGAAATATAGACAGATTCTATAAAGTTAATTCACTTTTGTATTGACCAGTCACTTTTTATCATATTGATGACATTGACAATGCATAATTATTGCAGCCTATTCCCCCCACCCAATCTTCTTATAGGATTAACAACCATCTTGCGTGCCTGTTCTGACTGTCGACTTTAATGTAGGAATCCCTTCACCTTGCAATGCTGCGTCATCACTTACTTACATACCCTCTAGAGCTCAGCAATAAGCTGGGCTTCATAGCTACGTATGCAACCAATGCAGTGATGACATGGCATCACAAAGTGAAGGGTTTCCTTCATTGAAGTCAAAAGAGTAGGGAGTTCCCCCCCAATGTAATCAATGGTCACATGACCAACGCTAGTATGAGAACATCAGCATTGTTTGACCTGGAGAGAGATGGGTTCTGTCAAATCTACTTACCCAAGGTATACAATGCCTGAATGAATACATATGACTTTCAACCCAGTTATGCAATGAGAAATGGTCAAGTGCTCAGTTAAGCAATGACCCCTACAGCCATGGGAATGATGATGATCCCTCCACCATCACCCAAAGCTGCCATTTTATAAAACAGTCAAATATATCTAAAGATTAATATTTTGGAAAGGCAAAGGAATTTCTGAAGCAAATAAAAGTGGATAAAAAAAACAAAAAAAAAAAACAGTAATGTTTTAATAGATTTCTGTATTAAAACATTTACTTTAAATTTATATAGATGAAAGTTTTATATAAAAGCCATCTGTTGTTTTATTTGAGTTGCCATGAGAAGTCCTATAGTCTTGGCTGACAACCAGGTTAGAAGAAGGACAACTGAATTCAAATGCTCCAACTATATGCTAAATAGCCTTACCAACACGCAATTGATCAAGTGCAGTGAATATGGCCACACCCTTGGACATGGTCAATCAGGGAGAGAACCCTCTACCAGAAGAAGGCCTTGCATTTAGATACCAGGAAAAAATGTTAGAAAGACAATGTTATTTTTTTTTTATTTATTCATAAGCAACTCATTTATAAGCAACAAAATTTAAAATTCCATTACTTGTTAAATTTGCTAATTCTGTTATTTGCTAATGTTGAACAAAGAGGAAATAGCCACGGTTCAGTGGATTCCTGGAGATAAAATGATTATCAATGCACGAGGTCAGTTGTCAATCATGATTTGAATTTTTTCAAATTTGTATAAGAAAAGTTTTCTGAATTCCTAGGGTTCTAGAAAACTTAAAATTCAGAAGTTTTCTTTACAAAACATTATCTGTAGAGAACGCATGTAGTCACAGGAAATAATGATCTATTTTAGACAAAGAAATAAAACATACGTCTTGTGTGAGGCCCCAAGATTTGGAATTTATTACATTGAAATGTGCATTAAAAAAAAAAAAAAAAAAAAAAAAAAAAAAAAAAACTTAATATTGAGTTAATTCCCCTTGTTAAAATGACAGTTTTAAAAAAGTAGATCTACACAGGTGGTACTACTAAGTTATTTGCATGAGAATAGTTATAAGATTATTATTGGCCAATCATTAAGCTAGTCCCATTATATATATATATATATATATATATATATGCTACCCAGAGAGGAAAAAAAGTGAATCCAGCAGGATTTTAATATTATTGACATCAATGTGAAAAAAAAAAAATTTTTTTAAATAAATAAATCTGCTATTTTGACTATTCAAAATTTCTAACAATTCCTCTCCTTAAATGTCTCTTTTTATTGGACCTAGCAAAAAAAAAAAAAAAAAAAAAAAAAAAAAAGTGAGTTAATTGTAATACAAAAAGTTAATATTTGTAATCAGGTGCCAGCCCTGTTTACACATTTAAATGTATTAAATTGCAGGATGGTAATTTGGTGAGACTACTAAGTAGATAATTGTTAAAATTCTCAAAAGATTAGTTTGAATAATTGGAAAGAAAATTAAAAACAAAACTCATTAAAATTTATGTTTAAAATAATAAAATGAAATTAAGAATAGTTCCAAGGAAAATTGAACTCAAGATTCAGTAAAAGTGAGCAAACCTAAGATACCCGATACCCAATACCCACCGATAAGAAAAATTTTTTGAATTCCTAGGGTTCTAGAAAACTTAAAATTCAGAAGTTTTCTTTACAAAACATTATCTGTAGGGAACGCATGTAGTCACAGGAAATAATGATCTATTTTAGACAAAGAAATAAAACATACGTCTTGTGTGAGGCCCCAAGATTTGGAATTTATTTACATTGACCAGCTCCAAGAACCTAATTAGCTTTACAAAGATATCTACCATATATACTCGCATATCATGTGACTTTTGAAGACCTAATTTGGAAGGCAATTTTAAGGGTGTCACATGATACACGAGATAAAATTATTGTATGTACTGCTGGCCATGGCTACACCATTGTTCAAACTATATATCCATTAACTGTAGTCAAAAAGTAAAGCTGTATTTAAAATAATATAAAAAATAATAACATGATTTTAATAAAATTGATATTTTATTTTACTGTATTCAATAATAATGCTTGTAATATTCATATATTAGTATCATATTAGACAATAAAAATACAGCAAATATGCATCTTTTCCATTGTTAAGATATTTAGTTGTTACTTGTTCAGTTGTTTATGACTGTACATGTTTACGCAATGAGTATAGCATTACAAACAATACTTTTATCATTCTATTACTTTTTTTAACTTGTTTAACTAGATAGAAAGAGATAGAGGAAAAGCTGTTAGTCTATTGTAATTTGGTCTCTCTCAAAAAAAAAAAAAAAAAAAAAACTTGAATGATACACAAGATACATGATAAAATTTTTTTTTTTTTTTTTTTTAAATGAAAATTTGCTGGGGCACGAGCATATATACTGTAGGTAGATTTTAAATAAACAAAAAGAAATACCATATGTGTGTTTTTTTTTGTTTTTTGTTTTTTTAACAAGATTGCCTAAGATGAAAATGTCCCATCTTCTGCAAGAATTGCAAATTTTTTAAATCATTATCTTGGACTTATGGTGAGAAAAGCTAGCTGGTCAAATTACAGGAATATGGAGAGAATGAAATTTGGCATGGCTTGGCTATGTTAGGTGAAGTTAAGTCATTGTTATTGGAAAAGATTTCCCTATATAAAGCCAGCACGCATTTTGCTTGGTCATTTTTTTAGAATTGATGGGTGGAGTAGCCCAGTCAGTAGAGAACATCCAAGAATTGCTTGTAAGACAGTGGTTGCTAAAGAGCACACCCAAAATTCCCAGGCAGGTGTGAAAACACAGACACACATAATCAAAAAATTGAAGGCAAGCCAATTGACTGGACATCAATAACAGTTGCAACTGAAATCTCCAAATCACCACTCCTACAGTTGAGGCATCGATAGGGATGCCAGCCGGCAGAGGCATCGATAGGGATGCCAGCCGGCAGAGGCATCGATAGGGATGCCAGCCGGCAGAGGCATCGATAGGGATGCCAGCCGGCAGAGGCATCGATAGGGATGCCAGCCGGCAGAGGCATCGATAGGGATGCCAGCCGGCAGAGGCATCGATAGGGATGCCAGCCGGCAGAGGCATCGATAGGGATGCCAGCCGGCAGAGGCATCGATAGGGATGCCAGCCGGCAGAGGCATCGATAGGGATGCCAGCCGGCAGAGGCATCGATAGGGATGCCAGCCGGCAGAGGCATCGATAGGGATGCCAGCCGGCAGAGGCATCGATAGGGATGCCAGCCGGCAGAGGCATCGATAGGGATGCCAGCCGGCAGAGGCATCGATAGGGATGCCAGCCGGCAGAGTTCTTTTTCCAGTTTGATCAGAGCTGTCCTGTCAGAAAAGTTTACCATGGCCAGGAATTATGTGATCCTCTCTATGGTACACAACATATATAAAAGGTTCACATTAGACTTCACTGTCAATCCCAATATTGTAAGAATTTTGGGGAACCCCAAATGACTCCTATAAATATAACGCATCAGGCCTCAATCGACGATGGAAAAGAAAACCGAATGACCCATAAGGTCGGTATTAATCAGCAAAGCTAGTGGAGCTAGCAACTGGGTGGAAAAAGAGAAGAGACAGGGCTCGGTGTGAGTGGGGTGCAAATTGAAAAGTGATAGGTGTGTTGATAGATGTGTCAACAATGAAGGACTGACAATGTCGGTGGATTACATACTGACTGCCAGCCACAAGAGAATTCGTACTTAGCTGTTTTTTTTTATGATTCCAACTATGAAATATCTCCTTGGCATTTTGTGATACATTTTCACCTACAGGTGCCAACAATAAGGATTATTTGCAGGGATACTTTTAGTGTGAAAACAATGTTAAGAATTTGGTTGAAGCTCGAAATCAACTCATAAAATTTTTTATTGCCGAAGTTGGTTATTATAAAGCTCATGTTTGAAGCCAGATTTCATAACTGATCTCTGGAAGTCATCATGCAAAGCAACTGGAGTATTGGTCAACATACTAATGTTTATTATTATAAATAATAATTGTAATGTAGTTTTTATTTATCTTGGTAAAAATTTAATTTACTGAAGAAAAAAAAAAAAAAAAATGTACACAATCCCTGGTTTGTTTTCTCTATAGAACCATGTGATACATTTGTGAATTTTGGCTATCTTTTAACAAAAACAGCACTACAAAATTAAAGATGAAAAAAAAAGATGCATTGTTGTATTTATGCTGCCTTAAATAAATTCATGAAATGGAGGAATCTGGGTGACAGATACAATTTGCAACAATCCCCCACCACCCATGAGCAACAGGTGATGGTAAACTCATTAAGTAAATTTTCACCATTTCAAAAAAAGAAAAAAAAAAAAAAAAAAAAAAAAAAAAAAAAAAAAAAAAAAAAGAAAAAAACATTTTTCCATGACTACACTACAAATAGTGACATTTTATTGTTGAACTTTATCAAAAATATGGAATTATGAATTATCCAACTGATGGAACAAAACTAAATGCTAAATGGATGTAACATCTAATGGCAACTTGAAATTGCATCCCACATTTCACAAAGTGTTCAAAGTACATTCCTTAGTTCTACTACCACTTCTAATTTTCACGGAAAAGACCTGCCAGGCCACACACATTGTAGCGAACCACCCTCATTACATTCATATTCCATTGCTGAGATGCAAGTTCCACTCAAGAAGCTTCATTCGACAAAAGTCTTAAGTTTAACCATTACCTTCCCTACATATCTAGCTATAACCTATGTCTATCACTTTCCCCCCTCCAAGCTTTTGTTTTACAAGCTTGTAATATTTATGTACCATGTCCCTTCATGAGCAATCATGGCTCTCGACAACTTTCTAGTCTTTGTAATTCTGAGCCATGTCTATCCTGACTATCCCACCCAAATGCCACCCACATTTAAACAAGCTCACTAGGTATGCCATTTGTTATTTATCTCCGTCCCCTACTTGTATTCAGTTTGTCCTGTGAATATCAAATTCTCCAAGCCCTCTTTCTTTGAGTGTCCTAGAAATTTCAAATGGTTTCTTTCTTATCCTAAGCACAATTATACCTTTCATTGTCATTTTCCTTAAAACTTCCTTGTTGCTCACATGTTCCATGGTATTCTCAGCATTTCTATAGTATCAGGTCTCATATCTGTAAAGTGATTATCCAGTAGTCAATGTCATACAGGACAACTGATAAAACATAAAAGTTTAGCATTATCTTGTTTTCCAATCAAATTGCGACACTAATGCTGTGATTAAATATAGAAGAGGATAGTAAATGATTTTATCTCAGTCTTAAGTATTTCACTTTTTTTTTTTTTTTATGACCAGCAGTAAAATCTATGAAGTAAGGTCCTCAAAGTGGCCACCCCACTTGACCAAAAGGTAATAAAATAAATAAATGAAATCTTTTGGTGGGTCAAGTGCTACTTGGTTGGAAGTTATAAATTTGAAGAGAATTCTGAATTGTTCACCGGCGCAGACAGGTTGCTGTCCATCAAGGTAATTCCAATGCCACCACTTATAGTTGCCAGTTATGATGTACAAAGGAGGACGGGGGGGGGGGGATAGAAGTGAGAGTTCTCACTGGTTGAAGGGAAAAAGCTGATCTGTAGTTTGACCTAAGTGTCACCTACCTCACTCAGAAGACCAGTGCAGTTATAAAGATATTTAGAAAAGATAATGGGCAACTTTTATGTTCATACAACAAACTCATCCAGTAACTACCTTGAATGGCTCTTGGGCCTTGTACAAAAAAGGGCTTATTTCTTCATATTTAACAAAAAAAAAAAAAAAAAAAAAAAAAAAAAAGACATTTCATTTCCATCCCAAAATTCAGTTTTACACCTCATTACAACCATATCACAATATCAAATTCCTCCAAGGCAAGAAACTATTTATTGTTCATTTTCTCTCTTACCTTTGATGACATAACACTTATCCAGACAGTCAACTTTAAACTGCTTTAGTTGCTGCCTAGTATAAAATGGCAAGCAGAAATTGAACCAACACTTCAAGTTATTATTTTGAACAAGATTTTTGTCATGTTTTTAACACCTGTACAAACAACAGGTAGATACAGGATGGACACTCAGGTGTCAGCAAGTAACGTCTGACTGATTCAACCTGGGAGAAGTAAAATGAAGAAAATCATGGCTAAGTATGGGTCTACCTTGTTGCCAAGAGGGTTGCATAACATCCAACAATGCTAGTGATCAGTGTCCAAGGACCAGGAATCCCAAATGATGATTTTCAAGGTGTGCAAGCAGGCTCTTTCCCTTGAACAACACTACTGTCTCCACTTAATATGTGGCCAAGAAAGTTGCATGCTTCCAGATGATAACCGTGGTCAAGGTCTGAACATCAGTAAAAAGCCAAGATATAAAAATGCTGAGATTCAAGACAGATAGGGGTCTGGCTGTCTTGAAAGAGTGTTGCACTGGCCTTCAAATCTATGCCACCTTAAATCTAGTAGAAAACAAATCTGAGTAAACTATCAAAATCAGTTTTTGGATTAGTCTAATGATGGCTCAAGGTCACACTTGCAGAACACTTGGCCAAGTTTACCTATAACACTATTCAAATGTCTATCCCAAGTGTCAAATAAAAGAGGATGAAATTTCTTTATAGAAAATAAATTTGACATATTTCAATCTTACATTATTTACATTATTCAGACTATTGTCCTCATCTTTGTTGACATATTTATCACAACGTTTCGGCCTAGGTGGTTGGAATTTCAAACTGGGGTAGACTGTTCTAGTTCCATGTTATCTCCTGCTAATTTCCCTCTGAAAGTCCTCCACTGCCTTAACCGGGTATTGGACTCACACTCTTTGGGTCCTGTCACTGGATCTAACCAATGCCTTTATCCACTGTGCCATGTGTCCTTGAGGACATCTGGGTATGAATTTCTGAGTATTATAAACCTAATGTCTTCAGCAACCATTTTTACCAGTGCTCAATCTTATTTTAGCTTCATTAGAATTTTTTTTTTTTTGGAAAGGACTTGTACATGAGAATCTTTCAACACTTTGAATAATGAAAACAAATACAGGATTCAGAGACACAAAGAATTCTAAATACCAAAACATTCCGTTCCAGAAATAAAAACAAGAAACTAAAAAAGAAGTTGGATTATATAGCAAAAAAAAAAAAAAAAAAAAAAAAAAATAAATAAATTTGAAACTTTGAACATTGTAATTCTGTATTACCAGTTCACAAACAAAGAACTCTGTACCCAATAACAAAAACTACACTACTTGAGGACTTTCAACAGTAGCAATGACTAAAATGGATATCACATGTAACTCGAAGAGAACATGAAGATGTTGACATGCCACACAAACAAAAAAGGTTAGGAAGGAAACCCATATCAATATTGGAAAGACTGACAACAGCTACTAAACTTGATAAACCTATTTTCCTGAAAATTGCGGGGAAGGGGTATAATTTCACCTCAAGCAATGCAATAAAGCTACTAGGATACAAGGGCTTACAGAGTGAAGGAGATAAAAAAAACAACACTTAATGAGAGAGGGCAATAAAAGAACAGGAATTAAAACAGAAGATAATTGACATTGCATTTAAATTTTTGAAGATCAAAGTTGACAGCGAGTTCCACAAGCGAGAAGTGCAAAAAAAAAAAAAAAAAAAAAAAAAAAGAAAGAAACTGCTAGCATAGAACTTAGTTACATTTAGCCATTTCAACAATGACAAGACCTTATTGCCAATCTCATACTGCTCTTGAATTCATAAAGTCTATGTACCATAGACAACCATTCATCAAAAGAATTACCATGAAAGTATTTATAGACAAGGCAGAGGGATTCTAGATTATGATGGAGGGGATTTTGGTTTCTAATTATCACTGAATTTCTGGAATGAGAAGCTACAATCATTTACACAATATCCATTTGAATTGCAATTGCCTGCAAACTGTTCCCAACTACTAGAGTTAATGCCTGCAAGTTTCAGGTCGTCCTTGCAAACATCATTGAAATGTAGTGTAAGACTACTGGACAGTGCCCTGTAGCCAACTCACCATACATGACGCCTTTGCTGATATTCATTTGATGTATGTGACCCAGCCAATGAAGGTGGCATTTACAAAGGAGAAAATGCATGCTCCAGGAGTGTGCTTGCACAACAGTCCAAATAATTTTGGTAAATACTAGTAACTCCTCATCCCAAAAATTCAGACTAAATTAGAAGCCATTAGGTTCATTTTTTTTTTTTTTTTTTTTTTACAATGATGTTCAACCTGTACAAGGCCCAAGAGCCACTCGAGATAGAGTGTTACAAAGAGGCACAACACAATGCAATGTGATAATGACACCAAAATGCAAGGAATCACCAGAAGTGAGAGAAGGAAAAGACTTTAAGGAACTGAAATTCCAATCCTAAACAAGGGATAAACTTCTACTCCTGTTCAAAAGATCAATTGTAATTTTAAATTTTGATGGTTTCAGTTTATAATTTTTTTTTATTTTTTTTATTTGCAGTTAGCCAAAAAGAAAGGAAAATTTATTTTTCCATTTATGATCCTATTGAAACTATCATGCTTATGGCATGTAGGGGCTTCCTTACTTTGCACAATTCAACAGTGGCAGTAATGGAAGTAATCAGTAGGATATGACCAGAAGTCCTAGAACTCATAAAAATGCTGACCAAACCTGATTTGGCTTCTTTTCCACAGATGCTACCTTCAAGGCCCAGCTGAAGAGCAACTCACAACCTTTGTTTCCAAAGACCTACAGAAGTTATGGCAGCTTGACCAGAGATTTCTAGTTCCTCGTAGGAACAAGCAAAGAAATCTCCGTTCAAGACATCTATTCAAAGAGAAAACTACACACAACCTTTGCTACTCACAACCTATATCAGTCCTAGCAGTTTGACACTCAGATTTCTCCATTCTCATGAAAACAAGCAGAGAACTTTGGTAACTGGGAAAACCAACTCTTTTTCCCCTGCAAAAAGACACTATTTTGCACTCTTTTCACTGTAAATGAAAGCAATTAAACAGTTGTTTTTGAGGCTTGGTTGTTGCCTCTTCCACTGGTGAATACACACACAGGGATAAGTTCGTACAATCTACAATTTTATAGATGCTTTCTAACTGACAATCTACATTATATTTTGGGTTGAGATTTTTATAGCTGATAAAAAAGCCTCTTATGTCTAACAATCTTAAGAGAAACTTTAATAAGAGTTGACAAAGATTTGTCACATTTTCTTTACTGATTGCCCTTATTTTGCTACTCAACCATTATACATCAAACCTCTCCTTTTTTAAATTCACACCTTGTCTTCATTTTGTCCTCCAAACATTGCATTTTGCCTCTGGAGAATCCTCATTATTTTAGTCAATCTCCATATGCTTGTGCTACTTACTGAAGATGTTAACATGAGGAATTAAAAGGCAATGCTGAAGAGTTCTCAGCACCTGGCTCACTTCCCAAAATCTGAACAAACAAGGACACATGGCACAGTGAATAAAGGTGTTGGTTAGATCCAGTGACAGGACCCAAAAGTGTGCGAGTTCAATACCTGGTTTAGGTGGTGGAGAACTTTCAGAGGGAAATTAACATGAGATAACTGATAACTGACATCCATTAAACATGGCATGTGGAACTAGAACAGTCTATCCTAGTGATCGAAATAAAGGGTTCAGTTCGACATTCCAACCACCTGAAGAAGTCTGGAGCATACAACGGCTGAAACGTAATAAATATGGCGACAAAGATGAGGACAATAGTCCGAATAATGTAAATAATGTACATAATACCTCATCTCAGAAATATAAACAGATACTAAAAATTTTGTGTAATAGGTTTCTTGGTCAAGGAGAAAAAGAAATTTTCCTATGTCACTACCTGTAATGATTAATTTTTTTGTTTTGTTTTGTTTTGTTTTTTTGCAGCTTAACTCTTTACATGTTATTTAAAGTCAAAACATTTTCGTTTGGTTTAGATTTATTTTGTTTTACGGCATATTAATGCCTCAATGGGTTTTTTTAAATATATTGCTGGTATTTTTACTATAAAAATTTATTTTTATACTTTCATAGTGTTTTGACATCAGCTATAGGCAAATAGTTAAACACCCAAACGAAGACCCTAACAAGTGTTACCACTCCAAGTCAGGGTGGACCTGGGAACAACAGCAATTAAGAGGTAGTTCCATGCTCAAAGGCTCCCAATCAGAGGCCTTGCTGGCAGATGTAGTTTGTCATACCCATGAAGCCACATTTTGGGTTACCCTTTTGTAGAGGTGCAGTTGGCCCATTCTGAAACTCCAGCTGACA
Source organism: Acanthosepion lycidas (assembly GCA_963932145.1). Classification (NCBI taxonomy): domain Eukaryota; kingdom Metazoa; phylum Mollusca; class Cephalopoda; order Sepiida; family Sepiidae; genus Acanthosepion; species Acanthosepion lycidas. Next base: position 4,375,577 of record OZ010609.1, on the reverse strand, counting down.
AGGCAACAAAACATTTTGGATTGTATAAATAATTCTCTCGTTTGTGTGAGTCAACGTTACATTAACAATTTTTGAGAAAGAATGATTTTTCCAGATACAAGTCCTAGTATGGATTCAGCTTCCCCAAGGCTATTTGCACACAAGTGCATATAACAAGCCTGACTGGAATTCAAACTTGGATCTCTGCTACACATAGTAACTCATCTTTTAAGGATACTAATTTTCTGATGCTTAGATTACAAATATTACCTCATTCTTTGTAAACAAATAGAAATTAAATTAATTAATCAAGGCTGACTGCAGTCAGGATCAAAGAGATATTGTAAACTATAATCCTTTCATTAGGTGTATTGTAGTATGTGCTTTGCCAAGGTTACATATATGATTTTGAATTCAGAATTGTCTTCCTCCTGGATAAGCTGAAGAACACCCAGACTATTAGGTTGGTGCAAAAATAATGTCGTTTGCTCACATGTTAATATGTGAGAAAACGACATTATTTTTGCACCAACCTAATACATTTACTATTTTGTCTCATCAGCCCGGGGGGGGGGTGATGAACTGCATCCAGTAGCAAGGACTGATCAGGTGACTAGAGGTTTTGAGGGGCATGGAACCAACTCTTAACTGTTGTTGTTCCCAGATAAACCCTGACTGAGGGGGTGGTAGCATCATTTAGGGATCCAGCTATGGGCAAATAGTGAAACCCTAAAAACACACACTATGAAAGCATAATACATTTTTATATTGCAAAATAACCAACAATATATTTTATCTGTAGTTGAAAGCATACAATTACATTTAAAATATATTTAGTTGAAGTCATAAAATTGTGTTCAAAATATTTAGATTTCAGCATTAAATAACCCATAGAGGTGTTGATATGCTGATAAACAAAATCAACATAAAAGAACTTTCATGACATTAATCCATATAATATCCTACAATTTCTTAAAGAAATCAAACTGTATTCCAAAATATAACTTCAAAACTACAATATAAACACACTTATCTCCCCTACTAATTATATCCACACAAACACTAGATGCACAAAAGCTGAGTATCATCTACCATGTATTCAATTGTGAAAGCAGAATAACATTTTTATTACTTCAAACAAATCAACATCTGACTCATAGCTTGTCGGGGGGTGGATACATATCTTTCCTAAGGGTATGAAAGTAAATGTTCAAAAAAGTGAAAGTGAATCAGTAAATTTAAAAGATTATGAAAGACATTTTCACTTCATTCACTTTGATAAAAGATATGCAGAGTGAATTTAAAACAATTTGTTTACTTGTCATGATTTAATTAGATTTAAATAACTTTACTAAATAACTTAACATCAGGGGTAAAATTAATTATTGGCAAATCTCGACCTTCATGCCAGCAGCAAAAAGAAAGACCATTTTTTTCTTCACACCAATATTAACTACCTACACGCCTTGGCTATTTTTTTTGTTTTTAAGTGATGACTAGAATTGTAATAAAACCTATACATATGAAAGTGAATTCATATTTTTTGTTCTCGAGTATTGGCAACAAATAGCAAACGCTATTAGATTGTTTATTGGAATGGTTGGCAAAACATTGACTAATTGCCAATTGATTCGAACTTTATAAAATGCTAAATAAGGATTTCGTTAGAGTTTGTTCACGTTTTAATACCGTGTAACCCAAATATAAGAGAAACCCAGATATAAGAGATTTTATCTGGTCCCAAATTAGAGCCATACTTACCTAAACAAAATAGACCAAACCCGGATATAAGAGACTTCTTCTCCGGTCCCAACAACTCTTATATCCGGGTTACACTGTAATTTAGTAAATGTTTATAAATTTTTTAATAAAAAAGGTTTCTATATTTATTTCTTTATAAATTGGTAAATGATGAATATTGCATTGTATTAGTTTTGTTAATTTTTAGGATTCTGTAAATATAAAAATGTTCTTGTAAATAAACAATAAAAAAAAAAAAATAAATAAATAAATTAGTGTTTAATATTTTTGTTATAAATTCTCAAGAACAAAAAAAAAAAAAAAAAGTATAAATTCCCTTTCATTATATATTTAGGTTTTATTGCAATCCTAATCATTGCTTTTTAAAGCAAACATTGCCGAGGAGTGAAGGTTGTTAAAATAAAAGTGACATCATGGGTAAAACCGTCCTATTGACATTCCATTTTTTTTTTTTTTTGAAGGTCCAAGTTTTCTGAATTATTTTACTATCAGAGCCAGCTCTGACTTTTTACATGGGTAAGATGGGTACTCTAGCTAGTATTTATATAAAATTAATATGTATCTTAACAGATCTGACACATAAAATGGAAAAGTAATAAAAGTACTTATATCAAACATCTTATAAAAACCTAGTTTTTCCGTTCTTTTCATCCATCAGGAAGAAGTGGGGGAAAGGATTTTTTTTTTTTTCCTGATAAGTGATCAATCACATCAAGTGGTAGCAAGAATAACAGCTGTTGAAAAAGAGAAGTTATTTCCCAAAGGGAGATAATTAAGTGTCAGCCATGATGAGCTGTAATAAACATTTTTAAAAAATACTGTGAGGCCAAAGTGGGTCAATTTTAAAAATGTTACAAGAAAATTACGCATTCACTCGAATTCTTATTACAGGTGTTATTCAGACTTGACTACCTTTTCAATGTGATAGGATGAACATCAAAGTTAGACAAATTTCAGTTATAATACACTGAGAAATCATAACGAAAAAGAAACTGCCTTCGGTAGGCCAAAATACACAACAAAGGCATAATGCCAATCTTAAATATGGACAGGAATATTGTTATATACCAATTTTCATGCCTACCTTGAAAAAGAAGCATTTTAATTTCTTTTATCTCAGAACTGGTGGAAATTATGTAACTCCATCAGCCAGACCTACAAATATGGTATATTATCAAATATTTAATAACTTATGACCATCTGTGACATTACAGATAGCAGCTTGTTATTTATTTCACAACAATTTAAAAATACATTTTAAAAAAAAGTAAAAGTACACAAAAACCAAGATTATAGAAAAAAAAAAAAAAAAAAAAAAAAAAAAAAAATACACATTTTCTCATGATACAAGTAATAAAGAAAGTGGAAAGAGTTTTTATCATCTACACAATTTTATGACCCCACTTCCAAATAAGACAGAACCATGTCCTCATTTCACTTTCCAACACACAGCATTCAGACATGCTTTGCAGAGCCTCAACCAATGAAATAAGTACACTTTTCTTTGGTTGTTCCAACTTAGCACAAAGCTGACTTGAGCTGAACTATTATAACCATTTTTATCATTACTTCTGGACCAGAAAAAGAAAACAAGCATACCAAAGAGACGCTGAGAACTTTGTTTCCCTAGTTTCTAATAAAATAAAATAAAATATAGTCCATAGTAGACAAAGATTTTGTTGTTTCTACTTTGTTTATATGTATACCAGCAGCATTGCCCGTGCTTGATTCAAAAATTGTATGACTCATACAGCAATCACTATCACTTGCCTTAAAATATTTTTGTCCTTCCTTGCCTTTAAAGGAGTGCCCTTTGCCGTGCTGATGTTGCTACATGCCTTACTTCTTGCCTATCTCGCACTGCAAATTTTTTCTAAGCTCTATACTAAACATTAAACCTGTTACGAAAAAAAGAACTAAACAAAATGAACACAAAACAATCAGCTTTAAAAAAAGGACTCATAACTAGAAAAACCAAATGAAAAAAGAATGTTAATACTTTTTCACACCCAACCCAGTTCTGCGGAATCAGAATCAACATCGAGTTTAAGCAAGCGAATGAGCCAATTGGAGTAAAGTGCCATGCAGATTTAAATTTTTCTCACTTGTGACGAATGCAGCTATCGAATTTTTTGTATGCTAGTTAACATTCATGTCATTCAGCTGTTGGCTCTCACACTGGCCAATAGAAAATGGCCACAAACTACATGAAAACTGCATGTAGAAGCATGAAAAAAAAAAAAAAAAAAAAAAAAAAAAAAAAAAAAAAATCAATTATTTCCACTATCGATGGGAGTTGGGAAATGCAAAGTTGGTCTTGGCCTTTCCCGCTAACTTGGAGCATGTGCATGTAAATTTTGGTGCAAATCCGTCGAAAATTGTAGCCGTGCATTTGTTATACACACACACACACATACTGCCTTTTATAGATAGAGATATACACACATAATTAAATCCCATATCTTCCTTACAGCCACACAAATTTTTTTGCTTTCTCAGTAGCTGTACAAGCAAGAGAGAAGGTAATCACTTGACATATTTTACCAGATAGTAGGATCAGCAAATAAATTTATATTGTAAACTTGTTTCTCATATTTGAAGCTATTTCAGCAATTACAGTCTTTGTTGGTTTTGAAGAAGTAATAAAAATTTAGTATTTTTCATTCCAGTTTTTTTTGTTTTTTTCTTAAAGATCTCATTTAACTATTGATTCTACAAATTACTTTATTCAATAGTACAAAAGATCCCACTTATATGATAACATAAGATTCATTTAAAAAAAGAAAAATATCCAAGATCTTATGTTAAAGGTTGATCCATATGGTAAGTAAATGTTACTGATACTGTACACTACCAGTACTTGTAGCTAGCCATACTCCATATGTTATGAAAGGCAGTAGGAGGAGGAGGAGATCATCTTGTCTACTTAATATAGTAATGGTAATATTAACCATTTCCCTACAAGGAAACATTTAGCATTCATTGACCAAGCAGCTAGTACTGTTTCCATTTGAAATTCATAAAACCTTTTTCTTTTGAAGGAAAACAGGTTTCTCAAGTAGCTGCTATTGCTCTTTCCAGTATTGATGGGCGTTTCCTCCCAAACTTTTTATTTGACATGAAATGTTAACATCTTGATTATATCATTAGTTTCTTAGAGTTATGTGCTATCCATTTAAATTGTTGGTGCTGTTGATAGTCCTCAAGTGATGTGGTTTCTGTTATTTGGTTCAGTTCTTTGTAATTCTGTAGCACCAGTCCACAATGTTCAAAGAGGGATGATCTTCACCAAGACCCACAAGCCTTAATTTTTCAAAGCCTTTTTACACCATTGATCTTAGGAAGCAGTTGTATACAGCTGGCAGTTTAGATATCTCTGAATGGGTTTGGCACCATGCATGGCATACATATGAAAGTCTCGATCTGATAAGGCTATTTAAGAACATGACTCGAGTTTTCAGGTTGATGTTTTGGTTTTGTAGCAATTGGTGGTGTTGTGCAAAGCTATCTCTGGTGTAGCCTATTCTATATTCAATTTCTTTTTCTCCTAAATTTGTTATAACTGATCCATACACTGAGGTATCTGAAGTGTTTAGTATGTATTAATTCTACACAGTAATGAGCAAAGAACTGAAAAATATTAATAGCAAGGTAAAGGGACACCGGATAGCATTTTATGGAGAAGGTTAAAAAAAAAAAAAAAAAAAAAAAAAAAAAAAAAAAAAATGAATTCATTGATTTAAAAATGTTACTAGACTTAGTCACACAAATTGTTAATGTTATGCACATGAATTAAATTTACTGATTTTGCTATCATGTACATGGTTTGGTACCAGTCACCAAATAAAACACCAATGAAGACTGAACTTACCAACAATTGAATATGTGAATTCATTTTTTTTTTTTTTTTTTGCAAGTTATTTAAAGCCAGAAAACATTTTTGGTGATAATGATTTATTGATACAAGTCCTACTAATTAATCCATAGCTGGGGGAAGAGTTGAATTCATACCTTTCCCAATGGTAATTGCACATAACTGAATAGAATAAACCTGACTGGAATTAGAACCTGGCTCTCCTATTTCCAATTCAGAGCCATTACACCACTTGCACATCCAAACTTACAGCCCCTGGTATACCAAAGCGGTCATCCATCTAGGTATTGATATTGCTTAATTTCAATGATTGTACAAGAACCATGTGATATGGTTGTATGCGTATTGAATGTTTGAAAGTCCATTTTATTTACATATAAAAACACAAATTATAGACAATAACAATATCTCATCCTCAGTCCCATGACTGAGTGTGGTTGTAGGGTCACTATATAACGGCACACCTGGCCAGTTCTCTCTACACAAGTTGAAACCCAGGGGAGAGGTATTCATTCATGTATAGTTTCTTGAGCAATTAAACCTGATAGTAACCATCCCTCTCCAGCCTGATGTTCTCCAAACTGAAGCCTCTCTTTGATTACAGACACATAGTTGCTGATTCCATTTGGTGAGGAGGACCTTCTTCCCTGACCATTGATGTCCTCTGCCCAACAATGCAGTGTTGTCACTGCAGTAGCTGCATATATAAGGAGTCAAGTCAATCCCATTGTTCTAGATGTCTAATGAGTGTGCAGGTGGGTTCAATTGCCCTTTGCCCACCTTTATATAAACACTTTTCTGGTGATGTAGTAGAAATGCCACAAAATGTTTATACTAGAAATATCATACAAAAGGAACTCTTAAATTGTGGCTACAATTTTGACCTGCCATCTCAACTTCAGTTACTTTCTCACTGATGTGGCTTCTTTCTGTCCTTTCTAAAAATGTATTCATGAGCTCCCCACTCTAGTACTTCAACTAAATAAATTTAAGTATGCTACTAGATATCACAGTTTCACAATGGAAATAGCTAGTGCAACCACCACTTCTATTCTGAGGTTTCTTTTCTTGCACTCCTCACCTGTGGAAAACCCTTCCAATTTCATAGTTCCCTGCCACATAATAAAATTTAAATGCAACAATCGTCTTCCTGAATCTTGTTTCTTAGTCATTTTTCTCTTTCACCCCACCCCAACATCCTGTGGCTTTATCATTCTCTCACCCACTGTAACCCGCCCAACATCCTAGCAGCTTTATCATTCTCTTCCACTTACTGTAACCCCCAACCCCTTGAGGTGGATTTAAAAAATGTGCACATTGGTTATCAGCATACCAAGTTCAAATTCCAGCAGAAATCTGTGTTGGGAAGGGCATTAATCCATTTATTCACACCCCAACTATCGGTTAAATAGCTAACTAAGCTCTCTAGCCTTGGTTGGCAACCAATGTAGGAGAAGGATAGCTCAAAAGTGATTGGGTTACTCCACTCAGAGTGAGGAGGATTGTCTATAGATAAATAAACTTTTCAAGTAAAGAGTATTTCAATAGTCATATTAAAAATGAGTAATTTCTAGTATTGTGGAAAAGTAGATGATTAGTTCACATCTTTATTTCATTTTGTTTTAATATTCAACAAGAAATGAATATAAAGTTTGATATTTTGAAAGAATTCATTTATAAAATTATTTAAATATGCTATATTTTTAGATGGACAAGATAAACTACAAAGAAATTGCATTAACGTATATTTTAAAATCTATTTTAAACAATTTTGAGAGTCATATACATCTTGTATTAGCTACTGTTTCCCCCCCCCCACGTCTACATGATCATAATAGATTAAATTTGTTTTAAATAATTATGGGACAGTAGTGAAAAGATATCAGTCCAACTGGTTTCTTCACAAACCAGTTTTTGTTCTTATTTATTCCTTTTTGGTTAGTCTGGAACTTTTCAGCACATGCCTTATAAAAATAAAAAATAAGTAATAATATAAATAAAAATTAATTTTAAAAAAATTTTGAAAGTGAGTTGGCCCAAGAACTTTTCAGCATATGCTCAATTTTAATCTGAAATCCTTACATTAAAAAAAAAAAAAAAAAAAAAAAAAAACTTTATCATGTAGAAAATTACTGATAAGAAAACAAAACTATACTCTAAATGAGGGCAGACAGACAAAAAATGTTAGAAATAACATCAAATTTATCATTCAGATACTACTAATGACAAACAATAGATGCAATACACAATATTATTTTATTTGCAGTAAATACCAGCAAGGTGATTAAGCAGTACTTAGGAGTAGAAAATATACAGTAATGAATTCCAACTTAGCACAAGGTAGATTAGAGCTTGATCATTATAACAATGCTTATCTTTACTTATCCTATCTTCTGGGCCAAGAAAAAAGAACAGGCATAACATAACTATACTTAAACCCACCAATAATGAATTAAGAAAAGTTTTACTTTGGTTGTTCCAACACTGTCCAAGGCTGACTTGAGCTCAACCATTCTAACAATGCTTATCCTTACTTACCCCAATTTATGAACAAAGAAAATGAACATACCATAATCATGCTTAAATCTTCCAACAAAGTACAAAGTTTTCTTCTTTGGTTGTTTCAGCTCTGCACAAGGCCGACTTGAGCACAATCATTATATTAGGTTGGTGCAAAAATAATGGCGTTTTTTACGTATTTTTTTTTTAACGTCAAAACGTAATTATTTTTGCACCAACCTAATAATATAGGTGATGTTTGCTTACCCTAACTCCTGGGCCAAAAAGACAGACATATAAGAGAGAAATTGAGAACTCTGTTTCACTACCATTTATATAAAAAAAGAGAATAAACAATCTGTAGCAGAAATCCAAATTATTGTATGCTTCTTCATTAGTTGTTTGCATACACACACAGAGTCCTCAACATAGCTTAAATTTGAATGCTCAGCACCTACCAAAGGTTAACTATTCTACCTGTTGAACAACAAATGCCAGCATTTATATTCACCAAAAGAATACTCTTTATTTTAGACATGTGTGCAAAGGAGGCACACTGGAGTAATGGATAGCAGCTCGGATTGAGGAATTGAAGAGCCGAGTTCAAATTCCAGTTGAATCTATAACATTCACTAATACCCTTGGGAAAGGTATGAATCCTCTTCTCCCCCAGCTATGGGTAAATAGCAGGACAGACCTGGTTTTATAGCCTTGGATGGCAACTGGTCTAACACAAAGAAATGGCAACCTACTGCGGGGATAAAATCTGCCTCATCAGTCATGTATCTTTTTATACATGATCACCTAAACGTGTATAACCGACTTGCTGTGCAAGTATGAAATGGTCAAAGTTCACTATTTACATTATTCGGACTATTGTCCTCATCTTGGTCCCCATATTTATCACGTTTCGGCCATTGTACGCTCCGGCCTTTTTCACATGGTTAGTATGTCAAACTGGACCCTTTATTTCACTCACTGGGGTAGACTGTTCTAGTTCCATGTTTACTGGATGTCAGTTATCAGTTATCTCCTGTTAATTTCCCTCTGAAAGTTCTCCACCACCTAAACCAGGTATTGAACTCACACTTTAGGGTCCCGTCACTGGATCTAACTAACGCCTTTATCCATTGTGCCATGTGTCCTTGAGGACATCTGTGTATGAATTGTGATAAATATGGCTACAAAGATGAGGACAATAGTCTGAATATTGTAAATAGTGTACATAAAACTCATCTCAGAAATATAGACAGACACTGAAAGGCCGAAAAGTTGTAATAAATATATGGCAACAAAGATGAGGACAGTAGTCCGAATAACGTAAATAGCGTACATAATACCTCATCTCAAAAATATAAACAAATGGTCAAAGTTGTTGCAATGAATAGTAACTATAATCAAGGTAAGTAATTGCTAAGAATTAATATTAACTGATACTACATTTAATAATGCAATATCATGACTCATACTATGTCATTTATTAAGTTAGCACATATTTTGCTGCACTGTGGTCACTACCCCCCTACATGTTTTATTGTCAAGTGTGCGGCCCTTACAACCTTTGGCCGCTGTTATTCCAGTCCACCACAATATCATCAAACCAAGACACAGGTCGAACAGTTTGCCCTCCACCTAGGGCTCAGGTGAATGTCCTTATTGAAGCCGCCTTATTGCATAATATGACCAATAGAGATTCTTTAATGCCATATGCTCTGTCAATACATACTTTGTTCTGATGGCATCTAGCACACATTAGTGCATCTCACTGACCATGCCACTCTAAGAACAAAGTGGTTTGTTATGGGCTGGGGTGTAAGGCAAGCCCTTATCCTATCATCGATGCTGTTCAACACATATAGCAAGATGCATTGGAAAGGAAGAAATTCGGATTCAAGATTAGGAAGAACCTTAATAATATCTGGTTCACTCATATTTGATACGACTCATCCCAATGCTCCAAGAACAGACTGATGAGTAAACAAACTATAAATGTATTTGGTTAACAGCATATCAACTCCTTATGGGTCATTTAATGAAGAAATTTAATTTTCTTGAGAGCTTTGGTAGTTTCTTTCACGATGGAATGTAATGCTGGTATTCTTGGTTTGGGGGTTCACTATTTGCCCATAGCTGGGACCCTAACAAGTGCTACCACCCTGAGTCATGGTGGACTTGGGAACAACAGCAATTAGGAGGTTCCCCACTCCTCAAAACCTCTTAATCAGAGGCCTTGCTGCTGGATGTAGTTTGTCATCATACCGGAGAGACTGTCCTTTATTTCCAATCTGTGCTGTTTGTTAACAACCATAGAATGTCTGGATTGTTAATGACAAAAATTCAATTGTAATTACATTTATATTAGGGAAGGAAAAAAATATTACAAAAATTTAATTAAATATTTTCCAGCAGCAACAGCTAAAATGGATATCACATGTAAGTTGAAGAGAAACTAATGACAATCAAGATACTGACATTGCATACTACTCCAAACAAAAGGCTAGGAAGGAAACCCTATCAAGTGGGAAGAGTAATAACAGCTACTAGACTTCAGAAGCCTATTTTCCTGAAAAACTGTTTTCAAAGACAGATTTTATAAATTTCTAATGTTTCCTTACATGGAAACAGCTAATATTACCATTGTGAAAAAAAATAAAAATATGTAATATTAATCTTTGGTAAAAAGTCATATTTCTAAAAAAGAACAGCTAAACTGCCAGACAAAACTATTCTGATTGAAACTGTGATAGCATAAAAGTTGAGATTTCAAATGTTATACATACCTAAAGAAAAAAAGTGAAAGTTAACAGCAGCTGTAATTATAATTGTGGTAAGACTATAGATGACAACTCATTTTCTGGTAAATCAATATCCATATGGGTCACAAGATGGACCATATTCTTTGTATGAACAATGAAAAGTAATCAAGACTATTTTTATCATGTACTTACATTCAAGTTAAGCTATTTTGTCAATACACGTGCAAGACATTTGGGCCACCTATGTAAATTACTTTTGTTAATTTTACCTCCAAAATTGAGTGATCAGCAATATACTTATCTTAGCATATTTTATGACCTTTGAGGTCCAGAAAACAAGTACCTGCTTATTGTTATTGCTGTATGATAGAATATCTCAAGAACAGCAATTCCACACACACATATATATAATGTGGAGAGAGAGAGCGAGAGAAATATATATATATATATATACGAGAGAAATATATATATATATATATATATATATATATATATACGAGAGAAATATGTGTGTGTGTGTGTGTATGTATGAGAGAAATGTGTGTGTGTGTATGTGTGTATGAGAGAAATTGTGTGTGTGCGTGCGTATGAGAGAAATGTGTGTGTATATATATATATATATATATATATAAGAGAAATGTGTGTATATATATGAGAGGTGTGTATATATATATATATATATATATATATATACGAGAGAAATGTGTATATATATATATACACACACGAGAGAAATGTATGTGTGTGTATATATATGAGAGAAATGTATATATATATGAGATATATATATATATATATATATATATATATATATAGATATATATAGATATGAGATTATATATATATATATATATATATATATGAGATTATATATATATATATACATACACGGATGTAAGAGAAGTGGGTTAGCACTCCAGTACCTTGAAATTGCTAGGTCAGGGAAGTGCTATGTTGGTCATTTCTGCTTTGTATTTCCGTGTTAATTGCCAGTATTGATTATTCCCAGGTTTCATGTCACATGTTGTACAGCAACAAGGGGTGGGTACACAGCATTAAAGAATTTTCCAGTCTTCCTCCATCATGTCTCGACTAGTCACATGATAATCTGAGTGCATAAATCATTATTACATAACTGAGGCTACTTCTATTCACTTCTTACTAATGCTCTTAGGAAAGGCATAAGCGCCTCTCTCCCTGAACTGTTTAATGTCTAAATAACAGGTATTAGAAAAAAAAAAAAAAAAAAAAAAAAAAATATATATATATATATATATATATATATTTTTTTTTTTTTTTTTTTTTTTTTTAATTGTCGGTCAGTCCAAAAATGACCCAAACAAAATCTAAATGCATAAACAGCAAATTCTGTGTCTGTGCCATTATGTCTGAAAGCCCTCTAACTCAGCCCACACTTCCTCTATATAAAATTTTTGGAATCAGGATGATCCTGGAATTGAAAATCTGCCCTTCATCCAGCATTGGGATGTGTGTCTGGATGAGGCAGGAACAGTTAAAAATTCACATTTCAAAGTAACTGAAAAAAAAAAAAAAAAAAAAAAAAAAAAAGTGAATTTAAAAGTTTGTAATTTATATAAACTTTGTGAATTTAAAACTTTTTGTTTTAAAATTCAGTTTAAAAAGTTCCAAAACTTTGTGAATTGAGGAAATCAATTTTATTTCTTCAAAATGCCAAGGAATCAGAGTTAAAACAAGAGGTTTCATGATGTAAGGTTTTGAAGTTCCGCAGAGTTTGTGATTTGAAGAACTCAATTTTCAGCCTGAATTGGAATTTTGGTCCAAATCAGTGTTTTGGCCCAGATTGGACTTATAGCCTGAATCAGAGTTAAAGTGAGGTTTTGAAGTTCCATGAAGTGAATTGAGGAATTCAAAGTTATTTCTTCAAAATTATCATTGATGTTTTCTCAGCTGGACCAAAGGTCCTTTTAGTTTTCGGCCAGAGGCCCATTAAGCCCTTCACAGCAGCTAGCTTAAAAGTCTACACAGAGTGCAACTTTTAAGCTAGTTAGGAAAAAAAAAAAATTTACTTAGTGTTCACTTCAAAGTACTCAGTTTGGTGATATGAAATTTATCTGAGTATCCTTCCCAATTTTGAAATAATTTACATGGTATTCTGGAATTACCATCAGATGATTTAATTTTAGTCACAGCCAGAAATCTACCTAACAATAGATTATTGTAGGTTTCGTGGATTGTTTAATGGCATATTAACTCTTTATCGGTCATTTAATGCCAAAATTTAATTTTCTTGGGAGCTTTGAAGCAATATGTGTTATTCTGCTTTCATAATTGAATACATGGTAAATATATATGCACAAATGCTAAGCATCATGTTTGTGTGGACACAATTACTAGATGTCTGTTTTATGTTAAAGTTATATTTTGGAATAGTTTGATTTATGAAATTGTAGAATATTATATGAATCAATGTCATAAATGAGTTCTTTCATATTGGTTATTGATTCAGTTTGTTTAGCAAACACCTTTATGGGTTATTTAACACCAAAATTTAAATATTTTGAACATAATTGTATACTTTCAACTCCAAATAAAATGTATTGCTGGTATTTTTACTATAAAATTGTATTTTTATACTTTCATAGTGTTTTGTTTTTGTTTGGGGGTTTACTATTTGCTCATACTAGGGACGCTAACAGGTGCAACTAAATACGAAAGTTGGGAAATTACCAAAACCCCCAGATCAATTCAAACTTCCACCAGTCTTAGGTCAGACTCAATATAAGCAGATCGCATTGGCAATCTGCCCAGAAAGAGATTTGAGAGAGTTAGAAGAGCAGACGAGCTGCCACAAAAACCAGAGTGACCTGTTGCTGGGAGAATTCCTGACTTTGAAACCCATTCCAAGATTTAGAAGAGCAAATTGCCACTATAGAATTTTAAAGAGGGAAGGTTCAATTCTTGGGCACTATAATTGGTTGCCATGACCAAAGGATCAACTTGTAGCATTACAAGTCAGACATTGACTAGTTATGCACGATTGCCCATAAAGAAACATGGCAGAAATAGGAAAGTTTGCTCAGAAGGTGCCTCTCAGATGAGGTGTCAAGTTGTATAGATGTTGCAGAGTTATCAGGAGATTCAAAATGGCTAAATTTTTCCTGAATAAACAGACAGACAATAGAAACAGACAATTCAAGATATGAAGAAACATCAGTTCATAAAAACTGATTATTCAACAATCTGTCCTATATCAAAGAAAGTTGGCTGGCCAGGTGTTTGTTTTCAGAATCTCAATAGATAAGTACTCAGAGTCTATACACTTAAACAATTACAGGTTATCTTAAAAAATGATCTCTTAACAACAAAGCCATGCTGTCCTTTCTGAAAGTTGTCCCACTTCTTAAGTTTGAGAAAAAGAAAAATAACAAATAGAGAAGCAATTAGTAAATTATATTTGTTGGTTATAATATACTAGGAATTAATATCTATGTTTAAAAATAAAGTTTGGTAGAAGGTGAAAAATTGGGGAATATCACTGTCATAACTTAGCTAATCATATTCACTGATGCAATTCCTTTTTTGTATTCTGTCACGAACGAGAGAGAACGAGAGACCATTGATCATTTACCCCGTAGCTAAGTTAACCATTTTTAAGTAACAAAAAAAAAAAAAAAAAAAAAAAAAAAAATCTACTCTAACCTAACTGGGTTGGGTGGGCACATTTTTCTCTGAAGAAAATCCCCTTCAACCAGCCTGTTCAAGATTTCACTCAAGGTTAGCACCATTCACTTACACAAGTCACACAACAGCCAGTCTCATCATCTCCCCACCCTGATTTTGACCTTCAGCTGGTACTCTAAGAACATTGCCAGATGATAGGAAGAGAGAGGCACTGCTCTGTGAACTTCATCCATATTCACATCACAGCTACCAAACATCAAGCCTGGTCAGTACCTAGATGGATGGACCTCTTGGGAATTCCAGATGCTGTAAGTTTAAATCTGCAAGTGGTATAATAGATAATGGCTTGGAATTGTTAATTAGAAGGGTGGAGTTCCAATTTCAGTTGGGTTCATTATATTCACTTACATAGAAATATTCTTGGGATAGGTACAAATCCACCTCTTCTCCCCCCAGTTATAGGTTAATTAGTAAGACTTCTATCACTAAACCATGACCTCAAAAATAAAAAAATCTTATAATCTAAAAATTTGTTGGCTTGATATAACCTGCAATGGGTTGTTAAGCCATAAAAAAACAAATCAAATAATCATTACCATAAAATGCTTCCTTAAAATTTTAGCTCTTTTTTTGACTAATTTACCTTGCTGTCTAATGGTATTCTTGAGGATGGTGAATTTTACATTTTAGGTAAACTGGACACCATGAACTAGTAAGTTAAATTGTTTCCTCATACAAGCTTAGGAGTTGGTTAGTTGGTCAATTTTATTTAGTAGCATATCAACACCTCTATGGATTATTTAATGCCAAAAATGGAAATATTTTGTACACAACTTTCAACTAAATATATTCTGAATGCAATTGTATATATTCAACTACAGATAAAAATGTATTGTTGGTCATTTTGCTCTCAATATGTACTGTCGGTAATTTTATTTTCCACATCGATTTTTGGTTAGTCGATTTTAATTTAGCAGCATATCAACCTCTATGAGTTATTTAATACCAAAATCTAAATAACTTGCATGTAATTTTATGCTTCCAAATACAGAATTTTTTTTTTTTCTTTAAATAATTTTATACTTTCAGAGTAAAGGTATGTTTTTTTTTTTTTGTTTTTTTTTAGATATGTAGTTTTGCAGCTCATAAAATGTATTGTTGGAAATTTTACTATAAAAAAAAATGTACTGCTGATTTTGGGTTTTTTTTTAGGGGGGGGGGTCACCATTTACCTATAGCTGGGACCATAAAAGGTGCTACTACCCTAGGTCAGGGTGGACATGGAAACAGTAATTAAGAGGTGTTTCCATGATCCTCAAAACCTCCAATCTCCAGATCAGGGCCCTTGCTTCCAGATGTGTAATAATTTACCATCATACCAAAAATTAAACATAGGAGTTAATTCAAACAAGATGATATGAAACATACTAATTATTCAATTTGGAAGGTAGTCCAGAACTTTTGGCCTATCATGCGTATATGTGGTACTGAAAAGTTCTCAATCCACTTGCCAAACATTTCTTTTGGAAGGACTTTTTGATGGTGTCAAGCATGGCTATACATGCATGTATGAACAGACATAAAAAGCAGGAACCTACAATATTTCTCACTCTTCAATCTTTTTAGAATGTGAGCAGCTGTTCTAAACCTGGTGATAGTACTGTCAACTGCCACCCTTACCCTACCCCCAGACCTCTAGAAAAAAAAATTATATATATATATATATATATATATATATATATATATATATATATAAAGATTTTCCCATGACCATAGGTTAGGGAGACAGCTGTCTCACACACTCTTACTGTCATATCATTTTACATTGAGAAAATGAAGAAATCCGTTTTTTTTTTGTTTTTCCATTTATGACAGGACATTCCAGAATACATGCTGGGTGTTTATTTCTTTTTCTGTGTTCGTGGAGTGAGGGGGGGGTGAATTCTAAGAAGAGCAAGGGACTAAATTCATAGATTTAGGCAAGCATTTTTTGCTTGCTTTCTTTTCTAAACCCTGAGAAAATTAATCTGAACAGAGTGTCAGGAGGTTGGAATAACTGCTTTCTATACTTCACAATACCAAGTTTTAGGTCTGAATTTCTTGGATGAAAAGTTATTTACATTAAGAGTATTGACCTCATTTTTGGCATTATTACAATAGCCTTGTGGGTTAATGTGTTGGCGCAATAATTTGGTGACAGTAATTAAAAGTTTAATCCTTGGGCTGGGTAGTAGAGACTCAGTGCAAATAGGATGAGCAATAATTGAGTACTAAAGAAAAACAAGACAAGGGTAGTAGAACAAGAACAATTGACCCCCACTGAGTAAATAAAGGGCTCAGTCCAAAATCTTTTGAAGGTTAACCGGATTAAACATCTGGAGAAGGCTGAAACAGTGTGATAAAGACAATAGTTCAACCAAGTCTTGTTTTTCAACACACGCATATATATATATATATATATATATATATATATATACACACACAAGGTATTGTAACTATTTATATTAGGTTGGTGCAAAAATAATGTCGTTTTCTCACATGTTACTATGTGAGAAAACGACATCATTTTTGCACCAACCTAATATCATTCAGACTTATCTAAATTATTATTGCCATATTCACATTTCAGCCAGTGGATAAAAGTGTTGGTTGAGTAACCCAAGGCATTGCAAGTTCAATACCTCACCACAGCAGAGGGAACATAAAAAAAAAAAAAAAAAAAAAACAACAATGGTGAGTTACTAAAGCGAATTAACTGAAACATATCCAAAAGGGCACAGCACAAGGAATTAGAACAATCTATTAGGTTGGTGCAAAAATAATGACGTAATGTCGTTTTTTGACGTATTTTTTAACATAAAAAACGACATTATTTTTGCACTAACCTAATACCCACCTGTCCCATCTGTGGACTAAATAAATTTTTGGTTTAAAATTCCAAGAAGAATTTTGAAGACCAGAAAGTACAACAGACAAAATGCCACAATATATGGCAGTAGACATGAGGACAACAGTCTAAATAATATATTCTATATAATCATCGAGAAAGAAAGCAAACACTAGTTTCTGTCAAAGGAAGTCAAAAATGGTTCAATATCTACAAGGATTTTTTTTTTTTTTTTATTAGAATTCAACTTTTAACATCTGCTCAATGCCAAATTATTATTTTTTTTTTTTTTTTTTTTTTTTTATTTATAAATGCTAATTATCAAAGTACTGCCACCATTACCGAGACTGCAGACAAAAGGAACTACACTGTAAATAGCAGTTAATGCACCCAGATTTGTCCCCCCTTGTACAAGTTATTTACTTTTATTTTGATGATGATATCAACATTACTAATACAATATTACCACCATTTTTTTTCTCCCCCATATCCTGAGGGTATACGATAGATATATTTATAAGGTTTCACCTTTGCTGCTTAAGATTGGGTTCCCAGTTCCTTCTAAAGTCTGCTTCAGCACTGTACACCTAATTTTTACATCTGAACAGAAATTTTATTCACCATTTCTTTTTCTTTTTTCCCTCTAGGAGTAGATAGGTGAACCTATTACCCAGTTCATGCCTGGTCTTTTGAACAGGAGTTGAGAGGTATCCATTGTTTCCTGTTCCTTCTGAAGTCTGCTTCAGCTCTATACCCACTAAAGTGTGACCTTGGCCTTGAATTGGTTGAACATTACTAAGAAAACAAAAAAAATGTTATGGTTCTGGCTTGTACTAGAGTTGCATAAATTTCTTCTGCTTGGATCTAACAGTAAAGAAAGATATTTCAATAAAACTGAGTTGGCAAGATTCTTGAATAGAGTATTAAAAAATAAAAAATAATCTAATTTTGAGATATATATATAGTGCAATGGATAAATTGTCTAAATTATACAAACATGAAAATACTGACATCTCATTTTACCAAAATTACACAAAAATATCGTGAAATACTGAAGAGTAAATTTATTCAATAAAATTGTCATTGGCTTCAACCACAACATACTGATGACTTCGGAATCACCTCCAACTCTTCTGGACAGTTCCCTTGTTCAAGTCGGTGAATGCTGCCATAATCCGTACATTCAGTTTATCTTTGGTATTACAAGGGATTTTGTTTGTCTCTCACTCAACTTCGCCCCACACATAATAATCAAGAGGGGCTGCAGTCTGAGGAGTTAGGTAGCCAGATGTAAGGGGGTGGTCACAGAAATTGTCTGACAGCCATGACTGGGTTCTCTTGCTTGTGTGGCATGGTGCAGAGTCATGTTGTCAAACATGAGATCTTCCAGCAGTCATACTCTTGACCCAGAGCAACACTACCTCCTCAAGGCACTTGATGTAGGCCTCCAAACCCTTCATAATCACCATTAGACTCATCCAACTCTTTAAACAAATCCTCTGCACTGTTGTCAGATTGGGACCCAAACACACCGAAATGTTTGTATTGGAGCTTCCAGCACAAATGCCAAAAAGTACAACATGCCATTTCCAAAATACTGTGAAGTTATCAAAAACAAACAATGCTTACACACAAAATTAAAAATATATTGTGACAATTTACTCATTGCACCATATATATATATATATATATATATATATATATATATATATATATATATATATATAAAATACTTTTCTTACTGTTAGCACAACTGAGTTTCATGCACCTGATGATTGCATTGTGCATGAAACTCAGAGTTCCAGTGGAGGAGAAGAAAAAAAAAAAAAGTATATTTATTGTTAATATAAATTACAGAACTCTTGTCCATCAAGCACCATTTTATTAGCACTAAACAGCAGTAAAGTGCAATATTTTATATCTCAAAAGAATGAATTTTTTTCTTTTTTAATCTGACATTTTTATTACTTAAAACGTTCTCTTTAATAGATGCCCAGATTTGAGTTTTTTCATTTACCAGCTGTCACACGAGAGAACACTTACAGAAAATAAGGAGGGCACAATTTTAAAAAATGTTTCGTTATCAAGTCTTTAGGATGGTAGATGAAATATGTTTAAAATAAAGTGGTGTCTACTCAAATATGAGTATCCACTAAAAATAATGTTTACAGTGGGGTGTGTGTGTGTGTATATTATATATATATATATATATATATACACACACACTTCCTGTACTTTTTTTTTTTAGCTTTCACAGTTAATTTCTATTTTCTGACACTGAATATAAAATATTAAAACTGATCCACAAAAAGAGCTCAATGTATTTATTACAGAGCAAATAATTAATAAACAATCACCTCATATGGGGAATAGTCTATTTCGTCTGACAAAGATATTAGTCATCTGTCTTATCAACCCTGGTGTGAAACTGAGTATGTCTCAGAAATAACAGAAGTGTGTGTGTGTGTGTGTGTGTGTGTGTGTGTGTGTGTGTGTGTATATATATATATATATATATATATATATATACACACACACACACACTTCCTGTGCTTTCCCTAATAACAAAAAATTCCTGCCTGTTTATTAAATATTATGCATGTTTCTTAGTCATGAAACATAAGCAAAAATCCATGTCAAGAGGTCGTACATCTGGCACTGAATTGGAATCAAATATTGATCAAATACGACAATGATAAAAGAAAGAACAAAACGGAAACATTTATAAATTTAACACATTTCACTTTTATTTAAGTTTCAGAAATTTGAGGGAATGAGTTGTAGGAAAGAATGTTCCAGGACATTTGACTTGTGTTTTGTTTTTTTTTTCATTGGTATTTTTGTCTTGTAGTGTTAGTATATGCAAGCACCAGGATTATTGTGATCATTTTTATGTGTCTGGTAATGTTTAATTCCTGAAAATGATAGTGTCAATGAAGATGAGGAGAGGTGTGTGTCTCAAGTTTCTTGTTAAAAGTAGAGTTGTAACAAAAGATTTTCAAATGGTAAAAAAAATCTACAGGTTACAAAATTTTTTTTTTTACCATTTCCTATTCACATTAAGAGAGACGTTTAAGTACCAAGAACTTTGAGCTTTAGGAGAAAAAAAAAAAATTTTAAACCACATTCACAAAATCTCCCACTCTCATAATTCCACACATTGTAATTTTTTTTTTTTTTTTTTTTTTTTTTTTTTTAACTTTCCACTTTTCCTTTCTGCCTTAAACAAAAAATTCTTCCCCCACCCTTCATTCTACTTTGAAACAAATACAAGCATCAAAAGTGACACTAACATGAAACTAGTTTATATCAGACATTTTTTGCCTCTCTTCCCTTCAAAGACAGGAACTGCTGCCATCTTTCTGAAACAGGAATATTTATTTCACATGTCATGCAAGTAGTCAACCAACAAAAGAAAAGAAAAATATACAATGTTTTATTTTTTAAGTAGAATATGGTGCCAATGTAACGTCTTGCAGATTAGGTTATTTTACTAGCAGATAAAAACCCCATGTCATGTCTTGTGGAAGGAAAAACTTTCAAAATGGAAGTAAACATCATCTTCATTCTCATACCTTCCATTTCTCCAACTCATTAAGATAACTAAACTTCCATTTTTATTTTATTTAGCAGTATATCAACACCTCAATGGGTTATTTAATACCAAAATCTAGATATTTTATATGTAATCTTATTCCTTCAACCACAAATATTTTGTACATAATTTTACACTCTCAGGACATCATGGAAGGTGCCATAGTTTTTGTCAACCACAGTACTTTCAATCTGTTCCAAGATAATCTTTCAGGGTAACTTACAATGACAAGCCTATTGCAACTGTTCCTTGAGGAATTTCATCGTAACATCAAGAAACTGGTTAGACAAG
Source organism: Acanthosepion lycidas (assembly GCA_963932145.1). Classification (NCBI taxonomy): domain Eukaryota; kingdom Metazoa; phylum Mollusca; class Cephalopoda; order Sepiida; family Sepiidae; genus Acanthosepion; species Acanthosepion lycidas. The sequence goes on along the minus strand of OZ010609.1, from coordinate 4,354,272 downwards.
AAAAGATCAATATAAAAATAAGTGGAAAAAATGTCTATATTATTCAGGTTTATATAAACTTGAACCTGAAAACTATATATATATATATATATATAGTTTTCAGGTGAAAGTTTGTTTTTGTTTTTTTTTATTAAAACTATTTTTACACTTCCCGAGTGTTTTGATTTGGGGGGGGGTCACTATTTATCCATAGCTGGGACCCTAACAGGGTACTACCAACCAGGGTCACAGTGGTCCTGGGAAGAGCAGCAATAAAGAGGTGGTTCCACACTACTCAAAACCTCCAATCTCCCAATCAGTGGCCTTGCTGCCAAATGTAATTTTTAGTCATCAACTTGTATTAAACACATAAAAGTTAGAAAAGCAATCTATTGGAAAGATCATAATTTGAATTGTAAAAAAATAAATATCTTGTTCGTCAAGTATATCATAAAAAGATTAAATTTTGTGAAAGATTTCCACAATCTGAAATTTGATAATTAGCATCACTGTTTTTCTATCCTACCTGATGAATATATTGACATAAATTGAAAAATAATGGATTTTAATCCAAGGAGTGAAACCTGTACTTTTTCATTAAAGTGTAAAAGTTAAAAAAAAAAAAAAAAAAAAAAAAAAAGTCAATTGTAAGGTATGAACTTCAATACCAGTGGATTAATGTATCAATGTAAACAACCCTTCTTAAAAATGGATCAGAGTTTCAAAATGAGCAAACACAAATTTAAGCTGGTTTCACTTTAATAGAAGGGAAGGAAAAATAAAAGAAAATAGATATCGAGTGATGGTGATATGTGTCACAACCATGGTATGGAGTGTACATGTGAGAACAAACAAACAAAATCAGGATAACTAATATTAAGGCTAATATCCAAGTACAATGCTTCCAAAAGCATTTTAGAGCAGCGTGTGAAAAAGAACAGCCACAGAAATAGAAAAAAAAAAAAATTATCTTGATAAGGACTTTGAACAAGAACACAAAATGGATTTTTTTGTCAGAAACACATTGTGGTTTACCAAACACACAAATCTTCTCTGATCACTGACACCTGACAATACGAAGACAGAATCTAGGTCATGCATTTTCTTGTTGAAATCCTTTACTTTCAATTTAGTTTGTAAACACATAATTAGGATTGGAGGGAGCAGCTTTTCACCACATGCTGCATCTATTATCTCAGTAGGCAGTTTAAAAAAATAAAAAATAAAAATAAAATATGTATGTATGTATATATATATATATATATATATATATAAATAAATGGAGAAAAGACCCTTACAAGCAAATGGTGAGAAATCCTACAGAAGAAGTGAAGACTTGAATTCTGTTTCCAATATGTTTTGTCCATTTCAGTGCTTCATTTGAACTTTGGACAACTGCCATTTGTGAAATCACATACTAACAGATCAGCTTTTCCCCTTCAACCAACAACAAGACAGCTGGCAACTCTAACAGACTACATCAGTACTACTGAGTAACCAGTTAATAAGCGGTTCAGAACTATCAAAATCTCAACAGTGACCGCAAATATAAACCTGAGACCATAAATCCCAAATAGTCATTTTGTCCCCAAAGGCTTTCATTTATTTATCTTTTATTTTATTCTCTTTCGGTCAAGTGGGTGGTCACTTTGAAACTGCCACTTCATAGACTTTACTGTTGGTCATAAAAGAAGAAACACTTGAAATATAGTAAATTCACACACTATCCCCTTCTACATGGGTTTCTCTAAGTAATTAAATTCATCTAAATTTCTCCTTTCACAATTATGTTGAAGAAAGTCATTTAAAACATGACAAAGTATTCAGAACATACATCATTTGAATGCTCCAAGATGAGACATTAGTCATGTTTCCTTGGCTTCATTATATAGTTTTGTTGTTTCTCAACATCAGACACTTTCTGCCGAAATAACGCTGTGTTGATGAAGCACAAGCTCTCACATTGGTGATCATGTGCTATAAATTGCAACACACAGAAGAAGCAGTCAAAGGTCAAAAAAAAAAAAAAAAAAAAAAAAAGCCACACAGGCCAATAACACCTCACTGTATTTTGGGACTTTAGACATTTTACCTCTACAACCCTTCCACTTTTCAATTGTGAAGGATAACCATCAGTTTCCTCACTGCATGAAGTATTCATATTATGATTGGGTGCCAAGTTACATCAAGATTGCAGATATTCTAAGCCGGCTGGATGTTCCAGACAAACTTTATACAAGGGCTCCCCAATAAGTTTGCAGTGATTATATAAATTTTGATGTTAAATATTGACTGCATAATGTTTAATCTACATCATTAATATTCACCAGCAAATGCATTAACAAGGAAGATTATACTGAAAAATAGTTAATGATTATGTCATTGCAGAGGTAAATCAGACTAATTCTATTTTTCATTTGTATATCCAGTTTATATATAATTATTTATTTAAAAATATGATTCCAACATGCTACATGTTCTCATGTTTCAAAACAAGAGCTGAAAAGCATGTTGGAATCATATTTTTAAATAAATAATTATATTTATGCTCTACTTTTGTATCAAGCACTATTTTTTAGAAATAAAAATACTAAAGAACTTTGGATTATTTACCTAACCAGTTCTTTCCTATATATATATATATATATATATATATATAGCGATACATTTTTTTGACAAGGATCAGAATTTTTTTTTTTTTTTTTTTTTTTTTTTTTTAAGTATTTTATGGGCTTCTGGATTTAGTGAAAAACTTTTCAGTACTACAACCATGTACTTCAGAATCATAGTAAAATATATATGTAAATTACTTTGGAACATCTTTCTTTTGTGACATCCTGTGTAAAACAAACTATCTGATAAGTGACTTAATTGTTCTCCATGATTCCCTCTTTCAGACACATACATTTTGAGAAATATCAAATAAAAAAGAGTATAAAAAGAGGGAGGGATGGTTACAAAAATCAGAAACAATATTTCATGGAATATGATTCTTTGTTTTTATTTACTAGGTTCATTAAATATTTTATTGAACAGACCCATTTTAAAACTAGAAAATAATGCAGTTTGAAGAGTGGGTGGGGATTCAAGCAAGTTTTAACACATGTTGACAGACAGAGACTGACAGACAGAGAGCCAACGAGAGAGACAGAAAACGTAAAAAGGAGGTGGGTAATTCTAACAGGTTCTACCACTTGTCAAACATTAATGCACTCATCTTCAGAACAAACGGAGAGAAAAAATATTTAAAATAAATTAAAATAGAATCTAAAAAAAAGTATCTGAAGATGTCAAGTGTTTCTGCTTATTTTCTTAACTTGACCAAACATGTTTTTCTTTAAATGCAGATTCTCCAAGACCTAGTTAACTAATTCTGGCCCAAGGCCACAAACAGAGGGTAACGGTTGCATTTTCATTCAGTGTCACACATCAAGAACAAAAAAAGGCATCGTTTTCTGATCTATCGACATCTATATGGAACACATTGCACAACAATTTTTTTTTTCTTTTAGTAGATTTTTATTTTAACCAATAGTTCAAAATTTTAACAAACCAACAACAGTCCATACAAAAAAAATGATTCTTCACTTCACTCCGCACCCACACGTGAAGATCGCGTGGGGCATAATATTTATATATGAAAAAAAAATAAAATATCAACTCATTTTGGATCGAAGTAACAATATCTGTTCTCAAATAAATATTTAATTTAGTCTTGCTCTAAGTAATTTTCCTTTATCGTCCTAAAAGTGAACTCTTAATCCTGAAAATGACAACCTGTTGCCAATTTAAAAAAAAAAAAAAAAAAAAAAAAAAAAAATCAAACAAAAAAGGGCATTTTTATGAGGATTCAAAACTTTAAATTGAATTTAAAAAGCAGTCAACATTCACTTTGGAGTTGTTTTTTTAAAATTTAAATAAAAAGTATTTTTTTTTTTTTTTTGAATTAATTCGAAAACTCTATAAATTTTAATTTTTGATATTCTTGACAGCTTCTCTTCCCGTAAAGAACTTCTCCCTGAAGATGATTTTAAAAGCTACCAAAAAATTTGTCATTTACAACTCATCTTTTTCATTCAATCACAGTCAGTATGACGATGCCTCGGTCTTTCTTCAACCACTTGCGAGCTTACCATTTATTTATCAAAGACATGGGGTGAGGCTCATCAATATTGCTCATTAATCATACTGAAACTGAACAAAGAAAAGTGAAGCGGAGGCGACATCGTTGTTATTTAAAAATCCACAGGTGCCTTTTGGAACCAATCTTCATTTAGTTTTAAGACAGTGTTGTTTTTTTGTTGTTGTTTTTTATTTAAAAAAAAAAAAAAAGGTTCTGTTTCTCAGAACACAAAGAAAATAAGTCATCCTCAAATTAACATGAGAATTATTAATTAGCAATACCTCGGTTTGTGAGCGAGATTAAAATTAAGCTAACAACACAAAGAACGATTCCCCCCCCCCAAATAAAGAAAAAAAAGATAAGACTTAATGAGCCCAATACCAGCAAAAATAAAAATTATTTTTCTATTCAAAAGCAGAAAAATTGATTCAAGACATTTTATGGTAAATCAGATTTAAAATTAAATGAATTCAAAAAGAAAATGTTTCGTTACACTTTTGCGACAAAAATGATTTTTTCACACAAGAAAAATAATGATTTCTTCAAATTTGAAATTAAAAAAAAAAAAAAAAAAAGAAAAAAGAAAAGAATGTAGTTAAAAAAAAAAAAATAAATAAAAAGACACGATATAAACTGGGATTGAAGTGGAATATTTTTTGATTTTAGCCGCGTAAAATTTTATTGAAACATTAGCGAAAAAACAATCAATCGAATTTTTTTTTTTTCGTTCGATTGGTAGCGCCCATCTCCTTTGCTCCAAGAGTGAGAATTTGGAGAAAGAAACCTCAAAATCAAAGAGAATTCGTTGAGGCCATTCTCTTCATCCCAGAAGATGAAAATTAAAGAACTCGTTTTCTCCTCATCTCCTTAAGAATCAAAGACAAAAATCATAAAATGATATTGAATTTCACTCAATAACAAACACCTGCCCTCTCTAAAAATCAGATAATCCCGTTGCGACCAAAGGACAATCCAAGTTCGCTATAAATATTCCCTGGGATTTTTTTTTCTACTTGTCCCACGATATGCCAGATGAAGAAAAAAAATTATACAGAATTTTTTGATGATCTGACATGACTTTTTTTTTTTTTTTTTTTTTTTAATTAAATGACAATTTTAAGTCCTTTTAAAATGAAGATTATGCATCATTATCGCCTGACGTTTAATTTGAAAAACTTTTTCTTTTTTTTTTTTTTTTTTTCAAAAAAAAAAAAAAAAAAAAAAAAAAAGTAAAAACGAAGTGAGGAGGGGGGATTAATTTAATTTAAATGTCTCATGTACATTTTAAACATTAATTTTTTTATTTTTTTTGGTGATCAAGCACTGAAGAAAAACCAAGTTAACAAAAAAGTAAAACACTTGCATTTATTTTTATTTTATGAATTATTCCAAGAAATAATTTAAATTACCTAATGCAGTGTGTACATTTTTAATTTTTTTTTTAGCAGACAAGAAGATCCATTTTCTTTTTAAATGTCACTGAACTTTTATTAAGTGTTTTTTTATTACTGATCCTCTTCCTTCAAGAACCCAAGTTTTTCGCTGTCGCAATAAACACCAAAATTCCAAGAAAAAAAAAAAGGACAAAAAAAGAAATAACACAATAGGAAACAGCAACAGTTGTAAATTTACCTAAAGTGTTCTACAGGGAAAATATGAAATCAAGTATTAGATTTGCTTACAAAATTCTTGCTCTTGAAGTAAGATACGCATGTAGATCCAAGAGCGCCTTTACCTCCATAGACCAAAACCCGTCCTTGTGTAGCCATGTCGCTGGAATTCGCTGTTCTGGACAGAAATGTTTTATGTTGCTACTGTATATGCGGACACCGGAAGTGACGTTATTGTTTGCAGCAAAGTAGCAGCAGCAGCAGCACCAGCAATCGTCCTTGTCCGTAGCTGTTCGAACAGAGAGAAAAAAAAAATCCGTATAGAAATTTTAGCATTTTTTTTTTTGAAAAACTGCATTAATTTCCAAGTTAAATAATTAATATCTAATCAAACCAAATTAAAATTGAGACGAAATACTTTGTGAGTAAAAAAAACAAAACAAAAAACCAACCCACCCAAAAATACGTCCCTGAGAGATCCTGAGGACCTCAAGTCACACTGTTACCAAACAAGACGAGATATTCCTGTGACGTCACCATGGCCTCGACTTTTCCAAAATTCCTTCTAGGAATTTTGAAGCAGACGTACCTGTAAAAAGAAGTCATAATTACAGCAGAAGACAGAATTTGCTATACATGAGTATAATCTTCCATATCAGTTCATATTTTCGGAATATTTACTCGCCACTCTCGCGGTCCGTTCAGCTATAATGTCTCGCCATGAGGGTGAGTTCATATCGTAAAATTTTCAAGATGGCTTCGTTCTGCTTTTAAAAAGATGTTGTTAAATAATACAATGTGCGCAGCGTTTTTTTCGTCTCTTCGAGGCGACTTTGCCGACCAAAAACCCTTTCAAAATGAATAATAATAATTTTTCTTTCAATCTTTGCTATTTTTGACACCCTATTCTTCTTAAATACTCATACATCCCGGAAGTATTAAAAAAAAAAAAAAAAAAAAAAAGAAAAGGAAAAAAAAAAAGTAGTCGTTCACTACAAATTTTACCAACCGACCAACTCGCTTTAGTGAAATTAAATATCTTGTCTTATATAAATATTATAGTCACCCATATTTTATCAACCCTTTGTGTATTTTTAAATGTTTTTAGAGTCTATTTTGTTCATTATTAGTAAATATTGATACCATTTTGATATCTTAAAAAAAGGGAATTTGTTTTCTGAGGTAGGATTGGCCGGACAGTAATAATTTTTACTATTTTATTTGTTTGAAGGCCAAAAAGAACAGACCTGTTCACCTTATTTTTATTTTAGTTTTAAATTGTGTACTAATCTACTTTTTTTTTTTTCCATCTTATTTGGATAATTTTTAATAACCTGATTTCTCTCCCATATTAAAATGAGAAATATTCGTTTATAGCCCCTAACTTGAATGTAAGGGTAGATTTCAAGTAGAAATATGCTATTTAGTTTCTAAGATAAGATATAATCCATTATCGTTTCCCTTTTAGATATTTCTAACCAAATATTGTTTTAAAAAAATTATATTTTAAATTAATGTATATATTTTGCCTTTTATAAAGATCGGTAAACGCCCCAGTTTGATTTTTTTTTTTTTTTTTTTTTTTTTTTTTTTTTTTTTTTTTTCTTTTCTAAAATGTGTGACTAACAAAACAAATGACAAATGAAATACTAATGACTTTTTTATCCTTCCAATCTGTGTTGGTTAAAATCTTATAGGTAATTAATTCCTTGTGTATAGATAAAATATATTATCCACATTTCAAATTAGAGTGCAATTAATTTATTAATAAAATTGCAACTCATGCCTTATAAAAGGAAGACTATTTTTCAAGATGTCTCAATTATTTCTTTTTATTATTATTCTAAATAGTTACTAAAATATCCTGAATCATTTTGAGTGGGTGTCTATATATACATATATCTATTTATTGACATGTTTTATCTATAATACTGCACAATATGTAATAATAAAACAGCCTATAAATAACATTTTTCTATACACCCAATTATTTTTTTATATAGTGATTATTTTAAAAATGTTCTCTATAAAATTTAAGTATTTATATTCTATATTTGTAATTTATATTGTATGTAATTAATTAAATAAGCACAATTTTTTTTTTTTTTTTTTTTTTAATGCCTAAGAGAAAACTACTTTTTTATGGAAAGTACGGTGTTCATTAGTAAAAGAAAATACTAGAATATTATAAACATTTTTTTTTTTATCTTATTTTTTAAACTTGTTTAATTCTGGCATATGTTTTTGACATTTGAATATATATAAATATAATAAATAACAGGTTTGTTTTCCTGTGTTTCACATGGTTTTAACTCTTAATACTATTTTTTATAACCATTTTAAAAAGTAGATTGACTAATAATAATTAGTATTTTATTTTTTCAGTATTTGTCCTCGATCAACAGACTACTTCCTTCTCGAATTTTTTTCGTATTGTTTTGACTTTTTTTGTTATCCCCATTTATGCAACTTTTAAGTTTAAAAATTAAAATAAATCTTACGGTGGTTGATGATCGTTATTTTTAAAATTTAAATTTATTTAAAATAGAATTTAATGATATTACGTAAATAGAAATAAAAGAAAAGTCTTAGATTATTCCAGATTATTTTCTTTTTATTAAATTTTTTTAACCCTTCGTAAATTATTGTAAATCGAAAAATTAGAATTTTTAACTTTTTAATTGTGTACATTTTAAATCTTGGCGAATTGAATAATCTGGTTTTAGGTTTGTTTTATTATTATTTTAACTTCATAAAATCATTTGATTCCCATTTCAAATCTTTTTTTTTCTCCCCCTTCCCTCCGCCTTCAACGCTTTTTAACATATCCCCCTGCAGGTAAGTAAATAAATGACCAAATTACATATTTAGATATGTATGATGATTATTGGACTAAAACAAAAATAAGCAAATTTATTCAGTCTTTGATTTTTCAGTTGTATCTTTCATAAAACGTTTTCTTTCTCAGAGCGTTAAATGATGACTTGCCTTTAAGTGTGAACAAGCTTGTTCTTCGAAATAAACATTTTGACGAAATGACATAATTTTCAAATATTTTCCATATCAACATGGAGAATCAAGAAGTACCCCCCCATAAATAATACAATTATTAATTAATTTAGTACCTTGCATCAAGTTTTCAAACTATATCAGCATTAAAGACCAAGTTTAATCAGATGAGATACTTTCTTTCAAATTTCCTGTGAGTTTTACTTATCAACTATGCTTAAATGCATGATGAAAGACAATTACATAAAAATAACATTGAGATTTTAAAAATGCTGTCTAAAGAAGTCTTTTTCAAATATTAACCTTTTTCATTTTAAAAAAAAAAATAAAACTCTACAATTTTTCTGTATAATAAACATTACTTGATTACAGTTCAAAATAGATTATTTTTAATTAGTTTCATTATAATTTGTACGTTTTGATTTTTTTTTTTTTTTTTTTTTTTTTTTTTTTTTTATTATCCTAAGTGTTTCTGAGAATTGTACTTTACTGTATTTGATGAATGAATGTTTTTTGTTTTTTTTCATTTGTTAGCTATTAAATATTTAATATACATAATCATTAATCTGCAGTCTTAACCCAATTTATTGATTTTTACTCTTCTTGAACCAGTTTTTTAAAATTAAATACCTATACTAGTTTTCGTTTTGAATGTTTACTATTTTGTGCCCCTCCTCCTTTTTATGAATCGGAAAGGAAACCTTGAGCATTTCAAAAAAATTGTTTAAAATGATTATGCATTTAGGCTTCAAGCAACATCATCTTGCTCTGTTCTAAAGCTCCACATGTAATTTTTATGGTTCAAATTATACTGCCTGTTAGATTTCTGTGCCTCATTTATCCCTAAAGTCTTTCCTCAAATATATATATGAACTTGATGTAAAGGTTTATTTTTCTATGAGAAGGGTTCTGTATGCCTAACTTACGTATTGGGATGGGATTGATAAAAAAAAAAAAAAAAAAAATTAAAGTCCAACTGTATTTTTTTATGAACTTCAGATTTCTAATAAGACATATTGAAAATTAACCAGTTAAATAAATACCTTATGATCTTGGCTATTGACAAAAGTCTCTGAGTGGATGGGAGGTAGTCCTATTTTAATATTTCATATTGATGATCACATGTTAATTTCTGGATATTAAAAAAAATAATTGTAGGTATAAGATATTATGACAGGAGACACTTAGACTTTGAAAGAGGAAAAGTTTTTACTTGAATTTTAAGGAATATTAAAGTACACCAGAAAGTGAATGTAATCACTGCACAATCTGGTAAATCAAGATACTGTGATTTTTTTTTTTTTTTTTTTTTTTTTCTACTTGAAAGCCACAATATTTCTAGTTTAGTACTTACCCATAGAATATCTTTACAGCCATAATAGAATATATGACTTCCAGAATCAAAGATCAAATGATGGAGATTCCCAGCTTGATATAACACTGGCTTACATTCATATTCAGGGCAGTGATGGCACAGTATTGCTGAACATAAGGCTTTCTAGACTGGAGTCATTATCCAGAGAAGAGTTCCTCTGATGGAATCAACAGTCACATATCTATGACCAAGACAATCCTTCAAGTTAAAGGCTGTGAAATGACAGAGATGGGATCCGACAGGTCTACTTTGCCAAATACATAAATGCAGACCTACTGAGACATGTGGAGAGAGCTAGTCGGGTTTTCAGCTGTGCAGTGAATCTATGGCCACATCCAGTTATGGGACAAATGATGAAATATATCCTAAGCTTTATAACTTCATTCCAGAATGATTCAGATTTTCCTGTCATAAGAGGTAATAAAAGAACTGTTCTCTTTCTAACATGGTCCTGATAGTTGATGTGCCTCTTCTCTGCATAACAGATGTTAAATTGATTGACTGATCTTGGAAAAATCCTAAAAGCTGAATTTTCTTTAAAATTCAAATGGTCAATTTTCTTTTCAGTTTCAAATTTCAATTGAAATATAATTTTTCTGTTATAAAACATTATTTTCATAGAATTTTCAAGAAATAATGTATTTAGCTAATTCATCTGCTGGGATATCTCAACAATATTCAGGCAGTTTTAATTTCAATAAAAAAAACAATCATTTGTTTGCTAACTCGACTATTTCTGTTTTTTATTAGGAGAGAGATCATTAGATGGATGATCTTTTTAGAGATTTTCATTAGCAATTTCTTTCCTTCCTCTGTCACAACTGATTTTTAAATCTTCTCTAGGGTTTCCTTTTTTTTTTTTTTTTTTTTTTTTTTATATCAAGTTCTTTTGATTGTGGATGATCATAGCTCTCCACAACTGCCCATCTTGTGTTGTTAAAAGTAATTTTTAACCTGCCAGCATCTCTTTGTTCTATCCATTCATGCAAGCTTGTTAAATAGGTTACACATTGTTTCCCTTGTCCTGTAAGTTAAATTTTCTAGGCCCTTTTTTCTAATTATACATCTCAGAACTTTCAGCATTCTCTTATCTGATTGATTCTTTATTGGTCCTATTTTCCTTAAGGCTTTTTCATTGCTCAGATTTTCAGTCCAGGGTTGTCTTAGTAAATGTTGATAGAACCACATTTCTGTCACTTTAAGTCTCTTCATCTGTGAGGAAATTGGATAGCATTCAATTAGATATTACGTAGCAGTTCAGCACTTTTTCTTAATAACTTCCTGTCTTAATACTTTGCTTAGTTTCTAGAAAGCATTTTTCACTATATTTGTGCATCTTCAGATTTGTGTTACATTTTCTATTGTGTGTTACTATATAGTTGAATTTCTGTATCTTTTTGATTTTGACATCCCTGCTACACAGCTCATACTTTGGGTTTTCTCTTTTTGCTGACAACTATAAATTGTGTTAATATTTAAGCCTTTTTTCTTCCCTTCTCTTATCTAGTCTAATAGTTATTTGAGTTTGTCATCAACGCAGACATTCGTATATCTAATGTTAAGTATTATGTCTGCTGATAATTTCCAGTATGTCTTCTGGGAACATCTTGTTATATGGATTGAATAAATCCAGAGAGAAAATGCCTCCTTGTCTTACTACACCTAATTTTATGTATTCACTGACTTTATTTTATTTTATTGTATTTTTTTTCTTATTCTCTATCCACATGCAGGCTATTTGCCCTTAATGGAGGTTGCAGATTAGTCGTATTCAAATATCTTTTCCATGTGAATCGAGCTGTTCTAGTCTTTCAAGTAGGTCTTTTGTGTTGTACTTTATGAAAAACTTGTTCCAGTGTCTAGAACAAAGCTACATTGTCCTTGCCCTAATTCTGCTAACCAAGAGCTTTATTTGCTAGAATCATAACAATAATTTATATGGTTCATTAAGCTGATTGTCTGATGGAGTTTGCATTCATTTGCACCAGATTTCGTATTGCTATATCTATTGAGGTCTTCTGGTATTTCACCATTGTCATATATTCCATTTATTATTTTGATAATCTTATTGGTCTTGAAATTGTCTAAGGCTGATAGCTTCTTGATTACAATCTGATCTGATCTGATCCTGCTGTGTTGTTTGTATTTGTTTTGGGCAGTGCCAATCTTACCTTAAATTCCATGTTTTTCTGTATTGTTGGTTACATTCCTGTTGTCATATCTCCCATGTGTTTGTTCTATCTTAGAATTTTTTTTTTTTTAACTGTTATGTGCATTCCCTTTTTAGATTTTAACCATCCTGTTGATGAGCACATTTTTTTTCTGCAATATTTATTTTATCCTTTTATGAATGCATTCTATATCTGTTCCATAGTGTTTCTACTGCAGTACACATCTCATTGAGTCATCTATTTTTGCTTGCTTGCTTTCATTTATTTCTAATGTCTACATTTGTCATCATTCCTTGGCTTTATCTATTTTCTCTTCATTAGTTCAATAATTTCATGTCATTTTTCCTTTGGGATGACTTCTTTTTACTATCGTCACTAGTGCTTCCTTTAAAGTGTTCCATTTTGAATTTGTCTTCAGCTATATCAGCATTTAAATGTTTGTCTACAAATTGATTAATTCTAAATTCTGTATGTGTTACTTTAGGTTTCTTTAATTTTCATATTATCCTCAGTTTGCATATGACTGGGAGATGATTACTTTTACAATTGGCACTTGGTTATGTTTTAGAATGTACACCTGTATTATTAGGTAATGTATCTGCTTCGTGTATGTCTCTCTCCCTACTAGGTTTTCCATGTCCACAAGCATCTTGGGTGTTCTTAAGCATTCATTATTACTTGATCATTTACTGTATTATCTTGTTTTGCTTTTGTTTTTCCCTATTTTCCTGCAATTTTCATTAACTTTTGACAATGACTTTTAATTTCCCTGCTTAAATAAAACTTGTTTATAGATAGTAAAATGCTTATTCAGGATCTTGACTCTTGTAAGTATTGGTGTGCCAAAAATTAATTTTCAAACCAATTCTTATTTAGTATGAATTAACCTTGCACCCAAAATTCTGTACTCTTTGCATTTGAACTACTGAATATGTTGTTGCCAGACAAAGCTTTGGTGAAAATGTGAAAGGCTCTGTTTTGCTTTCTTTCTATGCTGGCTTCAGGTTCTTTTATATTTGTAACTTAACTTTTGACTTATCTCTTTCATAAAGCCAATACTTTTATGTGGCCCTCTACTTTTGCTCATGTCTAGGAGTTGCTTATTTGCTAGCAGACAGGATGCATGCTTTACTAGTGTCAGTCTTGTTCTTTACTATTATTTGCAACTTATTGAGATAATGTTTGCTCTCTTAGCCATAATGCAAGTGTATTTAACAAAGGGTAATGATTGAATTTTATATATCTTTCTCCCTTATTTTCTTGGTGCATATTTTTAATCTAACATATCTATAAGATAGTGAGTTTCCAGCACAAAATATTTTCTTGTTTGTACTAAAAACTTAAGTTATATTTGTTCTTTTTATCTGGGAATAAATTAAGTTGGGCTAAGCATAAAGGACATCATTACTCAGTTTAACATTCCCACTCTCCCCCCTCCTGGCTCCTATAGCCTTGGTTGGCAAACAGTTTACCTCTGAAAGAAAGAGTTTACTACAGGAAAATATTTCACCTAATCGGTCCTGAATAAAAAGAGACCTGATCACCCAAAGGCATATCACATATGGCACATAACTAACTGATCTTATTTTATAAGTGTTGATTTAGTTTCTAAGTTTCAATAAATAAAATCAAAATAAAACAAAATCTGTCTTGTAACATTCTTGTAAATCTAATAGAATAATTTTTTTTTTTTTTTTTTTAAAGCCTCTCCTCCTGTTCAAAAGGCCAGGGGAAAGTATGAAGTAGATGAAGAATACTCTTGTGCTGCTTTAAGCTTGGCCCATTCAGATTTCTGGATGTTAAAAATTTACAGTAAAAATTGAACTTGTAAACTTGGGCAGTCGTATGTAAATATGGTTATTCTTTTAGTAGAGTACAAAATTTTAAAGAGACTATTTACTTTTTATTCAACCCAAACTTTTTTTTTTTTTTTTTTATAAACTTTCTCCATGTTACAAAACAATGGGACAAACAATGAATTCAAATTTTATGGATAAGAAAAGAACAAAAAAAAAATCCTGTTGGATAAATTTAATTGAAAAAAAGTGCATATCTTTATTCAGCTAATGATTACTGAAACAATCTTGTGTTCACTGGCCTGGTATTGAAGCTTTGCCAGGGTAGATATGACATGTTTAGCTTTTGCCGTCATTTCTGGCCAATGATGGTGCTGCTGCTCTGAATAACACATTTGGCTTACCTAATAGTTGGGGGCTAGAATTTGTAAGGTGAACCTTTCAGAGAGTTCTTAGCAACAATTTTGTTATCTTGCTAGAAAGGATATCTTTTTGAAGACTTGCCAAAGTGTTCTATGAGAATATTAATAGGTATTTTCCTCTTATACTGCAATAATTTCAAGGTGGTTTACTAAAATATCTTAATAAAATAACCTGTAAACCAGCCTAGTAATTATTCTTTGGCATTTTCTCAATTCTCTTCAGACATAAATTTCTTTATTGGCATACCTCGTTGCTTGGAGCAAGGTGTTTCTTCCCGATTGATGCGGGGCGGGGGGGGGGTCTTGATCTGCCCCCCCCCCTCCCTCCCTCCCTCCCTACCCAAAATCAGCATTCTAACATTTGGTTATTCAAATACATATTTTAGGAACTGAATTGGACTGAGAACCTTTCGGTCTTCATTTTTAATTTCTACCTAAACAATTCAGATACATCAAATCCATTTGGGCATTTATTTTATTTATTTTTTTTATTTGATAAATTAGAATTTCTTACATTTGTCAAACTTATCTGATGATACGGTGTAAGTTGCAGCATCAAAGAAATTGTTAAAATTGAAGGATCCAACTTTCTAGTAGGTGACACATTGGCATGTCATTATTAGATGTGCTCATCTGGTTGAAGGACTTTAAAAATATTTAGAATCCTGTTGATAAGAATAAGTAATCATCTACCTACTACAATAATTGAAGTGATAGTTAAGACAGTTTATCCTACTGTTGGATTGGTCAATAAATAAAAAATATTCAAAAGGGAAAATACTGAAACAAAAAAATCTTTGCTATTAGCAGATAGGAAGACAAAGAATTTTGTAACATTCAATAATATTGATGTCATTTGGTCAGATTTGTAAAGAATTGAATGTAGCAGTTTTCAAGAATGCAAAAAAAGTTGGTGGGTTGTGTATGGGTAGATACATTGTTTTGTGCACCGAATAAATTAGCTGCTAGGCCTATTTAACCTGCCAATTTCTTACAAAATTGGCTCTTGAGATTTGGGCTAGACACTTTTGTCTTGCATGGGTTGTTCATGGTGGTGGCAAGAGAGACAGTTTGTATGTTGTAAAAACGTAGCAATAATAGCCTAATTTAGTCTGGGGACACTCTCCAATCATTGGACATTATCCTAAATATGTCACTCAAATTTTGTCATGCTTAGTACCTGGAATCTTCCTCCTTTCATAGCTCCCACCTACCCAACTTTGCTCTTCTAATCTTGGTAAGAGACATCCGGAGGACAATCCCATTTAATGAAGAAGAAATTCCAAATACAATAATTTATTCTCGTTTCTGATGACCTTCATTTGTTTTTAAGATTAAAACCATCCAGATATAATTATTGGTCTATTTAAAGTGACCTTAAAAAGTAGACAAATATCTTAAAAAAACAATTTTATAAAAACCAAGTCTAAACTACTTATTCT
Organism: Acanthosepion lycidas; assembly: GCA_963932145.1. Lineage (NCBI taxonomy): Eukaryota > Metazoa > Mollusca > Cephalopoda > Sepiida > Sepiidae > Acanthosepion > Acanthosepion lycidas. Next base: position 4,338,345 of record OZ010609.1, on the reverse strand, counting down.
AAAAGATAATTCTTCTGATGTTTTGTGTGATTTTATTTGGGGATCTTGTAAATTTAACTTCTTTCCAATGCCTTGGCATTTGTAAACCTATTACTAAGTTACTTCTAATATTTGTGGAGGAATTTAAAATGTTAGGTAGGACTGTTCTTTGCTTGAACATACCCACAAGTATAGTCAATACATCTCTAACCAAAAAAGACTATTACCTTCATATAATACAGTGGTTTCCAAACTCTTTTCTTCCTCCTTCTCCTCTATTCCTTCTTTTTGCTGTACAACCCCAATAACCCCCAAAACTTATAGACCCAACCCTAATGCTCTCTCCTTCCGAATGTTATAGTAAATTTTTGATTGGATTTTCTTGGTGCTAGTATAGCATGTCAAATGAGTATCTTGGTATTTCCCATAAGAATTGTTATATAAATAGGAGACTGTAAAAGGATGGCACGATGGTACTGTGTGTGGTGGTGGTGGTGGTTCAGATGTGCCACTGCGACCCTCTGGCTGCCTACTTTTTTCTTGCAACCTACTATCCACTTTGAAAATTACTGATAGTAGATAATATCTCAGATTTGAACTTTTTATCAGGTTGTTTATGTAAATACTTTATTAATGTTGGTTTCTGCTACTTTTGAATGTACTTAGGAGGACAGTTTTGATAAGTTAATGACCTGTGTCAGTTTAATATATGACCCCCCCCCTCTCTTTTTGCTTTTCAAAGATTTATTTTCTGACAAAGAATGTTTAATAGAGCCTTATACATTAATACTGGTTAATAAATGGTGTAATTCATCATTCAGTGTCTCCTATTGGTATAACTAATATCATTTTTATGAAACGGGTTTGTATTCTAATTCAAAGTCTCCATTCTTAGATTAACTCATCTCTCGACCATTAGTTGACCCTTACATATTTCTTTGTAATTACTCCTTTTTAAACAGATGTAAAACAAATCCTCAACTTTGACACAAGTTAAAATACTGATTATTTGAAGATTTTGGGTGGGTGAATTTATTTTTTAATTTATCCAAAATGAATTCACAGAAATGTTATAGAGAACCTGTTTGTTTACAACTGAAGGTTTTGACTAATTGATAAGAATATTCAATTATGTCAGGTAAGTCAGGACTTGAAGATTTGACGATTTAAGTTGGCTAACAATGGATCATTAGCTTGTGCAATACAACTTCCACATTTTTTTCTTTATTTGTTTCTCGATGGGTTGATAAACTTAGCTTCTTAAATTCTATCGGTCGTTTATGTACATTTGAATGAAAAATCTCCACATTGGTGTGGTTAAGTTAATGATGCTTGAATAGAAAGTTCTTAAGACAGCTATTCTTGAGCAAATTCATGATATTAATAAATTGTAAAAGTAAGCAAATCATATGAAAGAACAAACCAGTTGGCCATGTAGTTTCCTCTTTTGTTTAAACATTTGTGCTTATTTGCCATCTGTTACTTGTTTCATCAGCTATAAACAACACGTGCACTCTTTACAACCTCCAATAATAATCAACAATTGAGATAAAGGAATACTAATGAATACTGCAGGTTAAAAAAAAAATTTTTTTTTTTTCTTAATGAGCTTACCTCAGTCATCTAAATATCTAAAAGAAGTTCAATCAAGTTTACTTTGTATCTTTTGCTTTAAAAATATTCTCATAATTCTCAGTTAACTAAGAATTGTTGATTTCAAACAGTTAAGAATTTATTTTTATTTTTTTATAAAGAAAATTTGCAAAAGATATAAATCAACATACTTTTTTTTTTTTTTTTTTTTTTTTTTTTTTTTTAGTTCATTTGACAAATGATTTGCATTCAATTACAGAAAGAATGTATTAGTTAAATTTTAAATTAAATGTGGATGCATCATTGGACTGATGTTTATATTTAATTAGTATCAACAAATTTGTTATGGGTTGATGTGTACAATATATCATTTTTCATGGGAGATTTGAGGTGCGTCCCTGACACTTGACTCAAACAACAGCAATCTCTGGTTGGGATGGGAAAAATCTATCCAAATCCTATACTAATTTAAATTACTTTACTATATCTGAATTCATTTTAATATTTTTGGTTAATATCCATTGTTATTCACATATTTCACAAGAACATTAATAAGATGTAAATAGTTTGTGGCCAAGTTCATACTTGGCTTGCCTTTTTTTTTTTTTTTTTTTTTTTTTTTTCTCTCCACATACTGTTTAATCAGTAAATCACTGGCAGTTCCTTATATATGTTTACAGGGACATCTACAATTTGAATTCTATGCTCTTGGCTTATGGGATGTTAAAAGATTCCCCTCCACCAGACTCGCTTCAGCTGGGGGTCAGTATCACCTACCTCCTATTTGTTCTCAAGTTATCATTATAAGCTAATTTTTCCGATCCCAAGGTTTGGCCATTTGACCAGTAATAAAATGTGCAGACAATTGTCAACTTTATAGTAATGCACTTGTTTTTCAAGCTTTAAGTCTGAAAGCAAAATGAATGCTATTTTTATTGAAATAATTCTTGGTTGTTTAATAATAGAATTAATGGTTACTACTAACTAGCAGTACTATTTGAAATTACTGATGAATCTTAATTCTTCAGTTAATTGTTGAATAAGCTCATGGCAAGTTCTATGACAATAAAATATCCGTGGAATTTCCCTATCATATCGTTAAATACCTGAGCTTAACAATTTTACCAAAATATTGTGAAAACTCTGGGAAAATAGTGGACAACTTTTTCCACTGAAACAAACTTTAAACACTTCTATCTTTCCTTCTTTCTTACTGAAACCAAGTGGCATTTTTATAGTCCTTCCATGCAGTCAAAATGGAATAGTCCATTATTTATGAGGTATTGGCATTAAATAGTTCCATCTTACCTTTTTATTTAATTTCTTACTGAAACCAAGTAGCGACTCTGATATGTCATTTCTCTTTTCACGCAGTCAAAACAATAGTCTATTTATGAGGTGTTGGCAAAGTGTAACAGTCATGTGAGCTAAGGAAGAAAGAAACTCACAGAATTATAAAATTTGTTTTACTGTTATAAACAATTTAAAATTACAAATAGAAAATACTCGCAATACTTTTCAATAGTTTCTATTGCATAACATTATCATCAACATTGTGCAATCCTCCTATCACCAACGGACCTGATTACATTTCTCTTTTGTGTCTGTCGGTGTGATGGTGAATGGGGCTTGTGTGATGAAAGTCATATTTTGATTGCTATTTCCAGAAAAATGTCAAATTAGATATCTGAATGGGTTATGCACTTGGCACTACAGAAATAAATGATTCAGTAGCAGTTTTGGTAGCTTTTAGGTGTCCGAGGAGATCGGTTGATATTTGATTGTTGCATTTTTTTTTTTTTTTTTTTTTTTTTTTTTGGAAGTATCTCACCCCAAGGGGTTACAGAAAATTTAGAGCAAGATCAGATAGGAGTGATAGAAGAAAGGATGAGGGTAGTGGATAGATCAAGGCAACTGGAGATGTCGATTGACATTGCACTTGAATAGCTGGAGATTATAGCTCATGGGGATAGGGAAGGGAGTTCCACAGGCGAGAGGTGCGAGACATGAAACTATTGGAGTAGAAGAGATGGCTACATTTAGGTGTTTCAACAATGAAGGAGTGAAAGCGGGATGCCAGCCTCGTATGGCGCTTGAACTCATGACGTCTGGGAACCAGCAAATGCAGCTCCTCGGAGCAATTTCCATGGAAGTATTTGTAGAACAGACAGAGGGAGGCGATGGCGCATCTGTGAGAAAGTGACTGTAGACGAGACGACAGAGCAGGGCCAACTACATTGCATATCTGCCTCTGGAGCCTATCAAGAACCCCGAGGCAAACAGAAGGGGCACCAGACCATATATGGCAGCAATACTCCATGCAAGGGCGAATTGTTGACTTGTAGATCTGAAGCATCGACTCCGGGGAGAAAAACTTCCTGGCTCGGCTCAGGGAGCCAACTTTCCTTGCGGTGGACGAAGCAATTGACTCAATGTATTTATTCCATCTCAGGTCAGCAGTCAACGTGAGACTGAGAAGCCGCAGAGAGTTGCTCTCGAGAAGTTGAGCGTCAGACATTCTAATGGAGGGAAGGGAAGGATCTCTGGTGATTAATAGAGAGCAGTTTTGTCTTAGAAGCGTTGAAGTTGACCAGCCAATTCTTGCCCCAGTTCACAATCAATTGGAGGTCCTTTTCGAGATGCACGCATTTAAGACAGAAATTGATAGGTGAATTTTTAGTGTCCATATCTTGTACTGTTTCCCCACTCTCTTGATATTTCTTCAAATGAATGAATATTTGAAGCCTATTTGGAAACTTACCAAAATAAAAGATGAATATTACCTGGGAGTGTTGATGGGGTATGATGTGTAATAAAGCCTTTACAGCCCAGCTCTGACCCCTCCCCTACATTTGACTATCTGTTCTTTTCTGTCATGATTATAACTATTTAAATCATCCTCCCCTCAAGTGAAATCTAATTATCAAAATGTTCTTTTTGTTTTGGCTTCTCATTGAAGACTGACATTTAATATTAAATATGGTTTTCAGTTTATCAATTATATCGTCACTTGTGGCAAGAACAGATTCCTTTAAGTGAATTTCTAATGATGTTTCTTCTGTTTTATTAAATAAGTATGAAATAAATGTGTATTCAACTGACATGTTTGTTCATGTCTTGTCATTGATCAGTCATGATTGCTGTTAGCAACATCCCATTGTTAACATTGGCTTGGAGGCTCTCTATACTATACACTTCATCATACCAGCTTCAAATTCTACCCAGTTTTTCTACTTGTAGTATTTTATATTCTATTTATATTTTTTTTCCTAACCATAGCTCTCATTGTGTTTTTTTTTTGGGGGGGGGGTCTTAGTTTTAAATTATGCATTCTTAGCTTTGCATGAGCTCTCATTGTATTTTGATTAAATTAATTCATAAATTTCCTTAATTTTTAGACTAGATTTTTCTTAAAGAACTGATTTCAAATGAGAAGAATGCCTGGCTTTAAAAAAAATAAAATAAAAAAAATAAATGTATATATTTAGTATCTAGAATTCCAAATTGATTTCTCACTTTCACAACAGCTGTTTTAAATAAATTGACATTTTGACTGAAGTGCCAACTAAAATTCTTATTCTCTTTATCTCTCCCCCAAACTGAATAGATCAAATTTTAGCATATAATTAACATTGAAAACAATATGTCCAGTGTCTACACTGTCAAATTTATAATCTGTTCTTCCTGCATACCTGGCTTTAGTTTATTTCTGTAGAACACTTAGGAGCATGGGGCTGTAACTAAAACCAATGGACTCACTTCGTCCAAGCTGCCCTTTACTCTTAACTGGTCTCCAAATTTCTTTTGACCTCCCAAGTTTTCTCTTCCCTTATTGATTCTAGTTCATTGCTTGCTTTGTAACATTGCCAGCTGGTGTGTGTGTGTGTGTATATATATATATATATATATATATATATATATATTAAAGAGGCCAACAAACAGCTAGCCGACAAAGAAACCTATAAAAGCATACCTACAGATCCCCTTCCAGAACACCAAAAAGAATTAACTAGCTCACTAAACATAATGCTTCGCAACAATATAATCGACAAGGAAACATACACAGCACTTACACCCACAAACATTACACCTGCTCGTTTCTATCTCCTTCCTAAAATACACAAAAGCAACAACCCAGGAAGGCCGGTTATTTCATCGTTCAACTGCCACACGACAAAAATTTCCAAATACATAGATCATTACATACAGCCGCTAGCTAAGGAAGTAAAATCATACATCAGAGACACAACAGATCTACTGAACAAAATTAATCACATACAAACAGTACCAGAGAAAGCTACTCTAGTGACTATGGACGTTAGGTCACTCTATCCAAACATTAAAAACATCGAAGGGCTAACCGCCCTTCAGGAAGCACTTACTAAAAGAAGAAAACAAGACCCCCCCCCCCACAGAAGTCGTCATAAAACTCATGGAGCATGTCCTTTCATTGAATACTTTCAACTTCAATGGAGCACACTACCTTCAAATAAGAGGTTGTGCCATGGGCACCATAGCAGCTCCATCATATGCTACAATATTCATGGGAAAATTTGAGGAGACCCATATCTATCCAATCATTGGTAGTGACTGCCTATTCTATGCAAGATATATCGATGATATATTCTTTGTATGCACGGGTAGTGATGACAAACTTACCCAATTCCTTATGACCCTAAACACAGTGCACGACTCAATTAAGTTTGACTATGAAAAATCCACATCATCAGTAACATTTTTAGACACCCGCATTTACATAGATGAAAACGGGAAACTACAAACGACACTACACACTAAAATCACCGACACCCACAACTATCTACACTTTAAGTCTTCCCACCCTAAACACCTCAAAGAGAACCTTCCCTATTCACAAGCACTTAGACTCAGAAGGATATGTTCCAAAAATGAAGAATTAAATAAACACATTGAAAATCTGGAGCATCAATTCACAACACGTGGCTATAAACAACACCTAATCAGGGAACAAATAAATAAAGCAATTTCCACACCTAGAGAAGACACCCTAATGTACAAGATTAAAAATAAATCTAGCTGCATCCCTCTAGTAACCACTTTCAACCCCACTCTGCCTCCACTATCCCAAATAATCAAACGTCGCTGGGAAATACTACATCTCAAACCAGACCTAAAAAAACTGTTTAAGGAACCTGGCCTTCTTGCATATCGTAGACCTAAGAACCTAAAAGAAATCATGGGTAGTAACCACATTTCAGGGGACACGGTAATCCGTAATAAACTAAGAACAAAAACAACAGGATTTTCCCAACCATGCTACAACAAAAGAAGTTTATGTTGCAACCATGTTGAAAACACGAATTCATTCACTAGCTCAGTCACTAAATCTACTTTCAAAATCTACCACGATTCTAACTGTAGAAGTCATAACATAATTTACCTCCTAGAATGCACACTATGCCAGAAACAATATGTAGGAAAATCTGAATGGCCCTTTCACTACAGAATTAACAATTATCGTAAACAAATTAAGTCGACTCCCCATGAAAAATTGTTACCTGTAGAACAACATTTCCACCTGGAAAAACACGATTTCAAAACCCATGCCAAATTCACTATAATTGAGAGAATAGAAAAGTTCAGAGCAGCAAGTCCAATAAAACTGTCAAACTGACCAGAGAATTCATAGCAGCATCCAGCTCTTATCTCAAATAATAACTTAAAAGAGACTGTTTGACCAACACAATGAATGTTAAAAGATTCATGTTAAAAAGATAAAAAAATAAAAAACAAATGAAAACTACAGACAAAAGTTCATTTTCTCCATCAAGACATTCATTTCTGTAGTTTAGTGCTAGCAGCAAGCAGAAATATTTCTCCTCCCGATGATGGCCATTTCGGCCGAAACTAGTCGAGGAATCTAAATGGAATAATAATTAAAAAAAAAAAACGAAAGAATATTAATCTACAACCCAGTGTGTCTGAGGATTTTAATTTTTTAATATCTTTTTTATTGTTCAAAATATATATATATATATATATATATACACACACACACACATATTCTTCACTCCTTTTACTACTACACCCCCCACACCTCCACAACTTTATCTTCATGTCCTGGTTGATGAAATTCTGATTAGTCTTTGTTGGTGTTGAAAATGTTATGCCACTTGATTTTTCAGGATTTGTCGTCAGCATGGCCGAGAGCTTGTTGGTCATAGTGTTAGTCCTTCTCTGACTCAGATTCAATATTTTGTCCATTCTTACCTTTACAACTATGTCTCTTGTATCAATCTTTATGGTGTGTACAATCAACCCTAGTATAGTAATCTGATTTTTTTTTTTTTTTTTTTTTTTTTCTCCTCATCCTCTCCCACTTGTTTCTTGTGTGTGTGTAACATAAGATGATTTGATTAATCTTTCTTTCCTTTCTTTTGATTGGAATTAAATATTACTGCATCATCACTGGTGATATTGATTTCAATGCCATCACTTCTATAACTTTTATCATCATTAATGCGACTCCTTATGGGTGATGATCTCGCTTAATATCAGTCTAACTGGCCATTTGTTTACCTATACATAAACCGAGTTGCATTATGCTGTATCAAATTTCACTTGTACAGATTTACTACCTTTTGAATGGCTTTCTGATGTTTCAGCTCCTGCTCTTATTTTTTGGCTTGTCATTAGAAAGTTGTTCAGTGAAGTACTATTCTATAGTCTTTCACTGACCATATGTCATGAGCTATTCTAAAATGATCCTAGAGATAGTGTTACCATTTCAATAGCAAATAGGTGAAGTCGTTAAACTCATACTCAACTGTGTTCCTTTACCCTGGACTTGGGTAATTATTTTATTCGTTAAATTTGTTAGAGAAAGTAAATACATTTATCAGATAGATAAATCTTTCAATTTACTTAGTGCTTTATAGTTTTAGTGAAGTTATATCTATAAATCTCTGTGTGTGTGATCGGATGTTTATGCATTGTCAGTTTCCATCTGATTTCAATGAAATTTTTTTTTTTTTTTTTTTTTTTTTTTTTTGATAATTCTTCAGTGCCAGTTTTGATTCCAAATTGGCTGAAAAAAATTACGACCTTCAAGGTGACAAATTGAAAACTTTTCTTTTTTTCTTTTACACTTTGCGTGAAAATCAAAGGCAAAATGTCTGAAAACAAAAAAAAAACTGCATACAATCAATTTAGAGTTGAAATCTAATGCAAAAGATTAGAATTATAAGAAAAAATTATCATATATCGTTATGACAATCCATGGAAGAGGTTCCTTCCTTGCAAGATTGAGAACTTGAAAACAGCCCTTTTCAGAGCCACCTGCCCATTCAAATTGTTAAAAACCCCAATTTGGGGATGTGCCTCAATTGCACCCAATTGTTGTTACTAATATCGATTTTTTTTTTTTTTTTTTTTTTTTTTTTTCCCCTCCTCTCGGGTGGGGGCTGACTTTAAACTCAAACTGTTCCAATTGAATGGCAAAAATTCCCATTCCCAGTAATGAAACACCCGGTCAAAGACGAGCTATACAGTATAAAGGATATACAGTCAATATATGGACTTTAAAATAAAATGTCCTATTCACAAAAAAAAAAAAAAAATGTATAGTAAATTTAAAAATATACTCGTGAGAAAAAAAGAACCTTGCAAAAATAAATTTATATAAACAATACACGTAACCTGACTATATAAAGTCATAATCCCTTTTGGAGCAATGTTTAACCTTCATACTTGGGGTGTCTGTCAAAAGGATGTTTATTCTATTGACACTGCTTTTAATGTAGACACTGTTAACTCTCTTAGCAAGATTTGTTTTAAAAAGGATTTTAATAAAACTCAAACATGAAAATGAATTTATACATGAGAATTGACGACAAAGATGTTAAAAACTATTTATTAGATTGCTTATTTACAAGAATAATTTTATTTTTACAAGATTATAAAAAGATATGAACAAACAATGTCATTTATTATTTACCATTTTATAAAAGAATAAATATAGATTTTTTTTTTTTTTTTTTTTTTTTTTTATTATTATAAACTTCATAAATATGTATGAACAAGAAAATTTAAAAACCCAATGATGAGCAACTAATTATACTTTGGAATAATACATTTCTTTCATTTGTTCTCACCACATAAATTCAGGAAAAAAGTATCTTTTTAATTTATATTTTCCATGTTTATTCAAATTTTCTTGTTCTATAGTTTTTTATAAAATGGTAAAAATAAAAAATAAAATGCATTTGTTTGCTTATGTATTTTTATAATTTTGTAATTATTTTATGAATTTTGGAATAAAGATTTCTTTTCAAATTTTCTTTCTTTATAAAAACAAATATTTATGCATTGTACTTGGTTCACATATTTAATATTGGCCCTGTTTTGTTTAAATCCATTAGAAAATCATTAAATCATTGTCTTTAGAGTTTAGTAAATAATATGAGAGAGAGTTCTAAAGCAAAAATAAAATTCTTAAATCTCATTTTATGTCTACTCTAGCTAAATTAAGTCAGATAAAAAAAAAAAAAAAAAATCTTGCATGATGGACTTTCTTTTCATTAAAGTTATTGCTTAGTAATTGTAACCAGTTTAAAATAAGGACTTCAGCAGTCCAGCATTAGTACTTGTGAATGTTATTAATTTATGTTGGGGTATATTTGAAGGGATTTTTCAATTTATAGAAACCCTCCTCTTGCATCTAAATTCATAATACTAAATATTGACTGTAATGAAGTCATTTTGTATTGGGAATGATAATTTTAATATAACAGAAATTGTTGGTAGTCTCCATTCTCCTATATTTTTGATGTGAAATGTGGACACTGTTGGCAGATACAGAGAAGGGTCCAAGCATTTGATGCATGAGAAAACTCCTTGGCATTTTCTATTGAGAACATAAAACTAAGGAGTTTGTGTGGAAAAAGGTTGAAAGTTTTGTGGGTACCAGGAACCTCACTGTCAAACAGAGAAAAATGTCATGGTTTGGACACATTACAAGGCACAAAAGCCTGTGCAAGACTATCATGCAAGGCATCGTTGAAGGTGGACAGAGAAGAGGACGCCAATGCAAAAACTGGTTGTCCAATGTCAAACACTGGACAAGTATGGCTATACCAGAATTGTTGATGGTTGCCATTGATAAACCGTTGTGGAAGAGATTCAATATGGCTTCTGCATTCGGATCCAGCCATGCCACCCCCAATTACAAAATCATGGTGATGATGATGAATACTAACACAGTAGTTATGAATATTTGGAATGAGCTTATTGCTTAATATTAAGCTTTTATTTTACTTTGAACAATTCACCAAATTTTTATTTCTATAAAATCCTTTTAACACATGTTGAGAAATCCACAAAATATTTGTGAAGCCCAGATATAAATGATTGGTAGAATCTGCTGTAAATTCATGTGATGTATAACATCCACTGGCACCATCTCATTTTCAGATTAAAATTGTCTTGAAATCGAGCACAATAGTTTTTTCTCCATTATTTTACCATCTAGAGAAGACAAGAAATGAATTAGATTATTAGCAAAAGCGAAGCAGTCGATTACTTTCTAATAGTTCATGAAATTTTAATTACTTTGACTTTATAGCCTTATTTATAAAGGCGATTGTTGAGAAAATGTAAGAAAATTACCAAAAGATTTTAACTTTACTATAGTTACCACTGTTATTTTCTGATAATGTAGTATATGGACACTTGTATTTACAAAAATCTACACATTCATAGACACATAAAATACATAACACTCTTTAGGATACTGGGGATCATTGAATTGTAGTGCACTTTTGCATTTATGATTAATAAACGCAATTTTAATTTAATAACAATATCACTTGATCACTACAAATTAATACAGAATTTTAAGATTTAAAAGTTTATAAATGAATTTGTTTTTTATTTTTATTTTTTTTTTTTTTTTTTTAATTTTTTTTTTTATAATAATAAAAAAAAATGTAAAAATTCATATTAATCAAAACACGATTTAAGACAGTAGTGTTCATAATATTTAATTCATAAAAGCAAAAGCTTTTACAATTAAATGTCTTTTTTTTTATTGCAGATTTTATGTAACTGGTGGGTTATGTTTGACCAAAATAATTTGATTTTTCTCTAAGCACTTTGTTATTTGGACTATTGTCCTTATCTTTGTCACCATATTTATTACAACGTTTCGGCCGTTGTACATTTCAGCCTTCTTCACTGACACACTCTTTTCCCAGGAAGAACAGGAGATGCTCCATATTATCATTTTATATATATATATATATATAACACCTGCTGTCACTTAGTTTATTGACATTGTATTCAGAGCCTCAAGACAAACCTTGGTGTTATTGTTTGGTCTATTCATCAGATGGCATCAGAAAGTCTGTCAATTTTCTTGTTTTCATTATTTTTATATTAAGTTAAAAAAAAAAAAAAATTTTGCCTTTTTCTTTTTTATTGGCGTTGGGTTGATTTTTATTTTTGTGCATGAGTAATATATAATGGTTATTTCTTTTCATAATTTTTCTTGTCTTATACTCTTTTTTTTTTTTTTTTTCTTTTTTCTGCACTGAGAGGCAAAAGATGGTGTAATAATGTTATATCCGGTCTCGGTGATGACTTGTATTTAGGATAATTGTACAAAATATTCTGTGGGTTCCCTAAAGTTTTGGAAATATAGGCATGTTCCATATTTTTTATTTCCTAATTAATGCTTAAATGGCAAAGGATGGAGATGACACACGTGTGTGTATATGTATGTATGTGTGTGTGTGTGTGTATATATATATATATATATATATATATATATATATATATATATATATATACACGCACACACAAATGTTAAAATTAATAAATATAAACAAATTATATAGAAAAATCTTAGTTTTATGCTTTTGAGTTTCTCATTTATCTATTAATTTTGGATTAAATCTAGAATCCATTTTATTTTACTGATATTAACTACTTCAGGCATTTGCTATAGATTCTAGAAGAAAAAGACAATGCTAGTCTTTGTTTATATATGGAGGGGGGGTCCCTTCTTAGGGAAAGATGCTCCTATTGTTTTAAATTCTTCTATAACCATTCATCTCTTTAACAAGAAAAAGAAAAAAAATTGTTTCTCATAATTAATCTTTCTACTTTACATAAATGACCTGCCTAAGAGTATGTTCCAATTATTTGTGAATATTTATGCTGATGATTCAATGGTATTTGGCTGCCCCTTACAAAACTGTAGATGATCAGAGCCTAGCAACTAATCTCTCCTTACTGAGCTGTAATAGCTCAGTGGGTTGAAACTGGCTGCTCACATTCAATATCTTGAAAACCAATCTAATGACACTCCATCATCACAGCAGACCCTAAATTTTTGCCTTTTGCAATGAATGGATATTCTTGTGGAGGAGGATCTGTGTTTTGAACACATATTAGGACTGAAGCTCCCAGACCTTGAGTGGAACTCTTACCTAATTTCTACTATCCTCTACCTTTACAAGAGCCAGATCAGGCTGCTATATGGACTGGAGCTTCCCAGGTTTCACTTTCTAGTCTCAATTGTCCGAAAGTATCTCTACATCATATTTGGATGATGAATTAGTTTCCACTCTGCAACCCCTTTCTACAGATGAAACGGAGCCAGCTTCTCACTTCTCTATCCCTACTTCCATGGAAACTGTTCAGACAAACTACATTCCTTAATTCTCCCAGTTTTAACCTTCATGTCTAAGATCCACCATGCCATGCCCATTGTAGCAAACTATTCTCATTTCTTTTGTATTCCACTGGTGAAATGCAAGTTCTACTCTAACAGCTTTTTTGCATGAACCACTACTTTGGAGAATTGACTCCCAAGAAGATGCTTCCCTGACCCCTACAATCTTAACCTGTTCAAGTCTAGGGTTAACTATTATCTTCCCCACATATCCCCCATAAACTGTGCCTCTTACCTCTTACTCTATAACCCTCTACTTCGAGTGGCTCTTGAGTCTTGCACAGGGTAAACATTATTGTTAAAAAAGAAAAGAAAAAAAAAGTTGAGGTAATCACCACAACTAACCATTGTATTGTAATTTAATGTAAAATAGGATATGTTGTTTTACTTTTGAAGAGATTTCAAGAGGGAAATTTTTTTATTTTTTATTTTTTTTTTTTAATCTTGTAATCTGTATATCCAAAAACACACTTTGAATAAATCTATTGGTTTTCATTGAGAAATACTTCCTCTCAGAAATTCTCTCGCTGTCACTGGCCTTGAATCTTAAAAGAATTTAAGTAAAGACTAATATTGTTGATTCCTGTATTGACATTTCAGTTGTGTTTATAGTTCAGCTCCTTCATTAGAACTTGTCTAATTCAAGCAGCTTTTCTTCTTCTTTTTTTTTTTTCCCCCAAATTAAAGAAGAATCACACACATTCAGCTTAACATTATTTCAAACTTTTTAATGATACAGTGGTAATTACTTTTAGACTAATACTCTTTTTTTTTTTTTTTTTTTTTTTTTTTTTTTCTTTTTTTTTTCTTTTTTTTTTCTTTTTTTCTTTTTTTTTTCTTTTTTTTTTTTTTCTTTTTTAAATCACAAATGCTTGGAGAATCATAAGTAAACATTTATTCTCTATTTCCACTTAATTTGTTGTTATAGAATTATGGCCTGAATAGTTGTAATAAAAAGCAATTGAATTTAAGATGAGAGAAGGGAGGGGAAAGTGTGTGTGCATATGAAATTATTTACACACACACACAAAGTCTACTACTTAGCTGATTGTTGTTAGCTTCAGCATCCCAACTCTAGAGTTTCATAGACAGACCTTCCAGCAATCACTCTGTCCACTCATCGGGGTGGGGGATGTTGTGCATCTCTAATTGAGTGTTTATATTTCATTTTTTTTTTCTTTCTCTTTCTTTCATTAGTGCAAGGCTGGTTTCCCCTCCCTTTCATAGTGTGTTCATACATGTGCCACATGTTATGGTGTTGAGAGATCCTCATTTTACAGGTGCTAGCTGACTACTAAAATTCATGGTCATCTTCAACTTGAATATTAATAAGCTTTGCCAATTTTGCTTGCTAATCTATTTCTCTTCTGTTGCTCTAGTCGGAACAAGGTTAGTGTGGTGGTGTTGTTTTTTAGTGATGCCAAAACCTTATTAATTAATGGTTTTATTAAAAATCCACAATAATTCTGACACTACATTCCAGTATCACTTCATTCTGCTCAAGGCTTCCTAATATTGTCGACATAGAACATCGATATTCAATTTTTTTACTGCCTTTCATCAAAAGGACTTACCAGCCAATAACCATTTTGTTAGATTAACCCTATTCCAACACAAGGTTACATTTCTTGAGAATTTACTAAATACTAAACTTGTTAACCATTACTAAAACATATTTTACTTCTAAGATCCAACTTTAAAGAGTTTTAATTACTTGTTAAAACCCTTGATATCAAGACTTAGATATCTATCTGGTAAATTATTTCCACAATTGAAAGAAATGTCTTGAAACTGAGACCAATATCTGGTTTCTACATTGACTTGTTTGATATTTGTATTCTCTAAGAATTTTATCTCATGATAAAGTGCATCTGTAATTAGAAATGCTTGCACACTTGTTTGCACTTTAGAATGAGTATGGAATTTTCCTTTAATTCTATTGATTAATGGAGGAAGCTTATAAATGGTAAGAAAAGCTGCTATTTCTCCTTCTGCTAGATAGTTTGATTTGTTGCCTTACTGTGACAAGGTTCCTCTTAGTCCAGAGTGACAAAACTTGGGAATGAGATGAGTGTTTGTAAAATATTCCATAAATCTTTTCCAAGTGAACAGGCCAACACTATTGTTTTAATGAGCAGTATATGAATTTTATATTTCAAATCTGACTGAAGTGGAGATTATCTAAGTGTTTGCCTATTCTGACCAATGTAATGAAATTCTTAATTCAGCATTTAAAGATTAACTTCTTGCAGTTTATATTGTCAGCTACACACTTATTTTTAATGAAGCCTAAAATTCATGACAATTGTCATTTAAGTCATAACTTTTCTTTTTTTTCATCTCTAGTTAATTTACTGGTTTGTTGGTATTTCCTGTTTGCCTAAAAATAAACCTCAAAGGGCAGGGATCATTTGGGGTATTAGTCATATGTTAATTATTGAAGCTGGCGTTTGCTGGCATTTTGCTTAAGAGTAACTGAATAGATGTAACGTTCCTGCACGTTACTCTTTGACTTTGTTGAGCAGATAATCTTGTTAGAGTTTAACAAGAAAGACTCTGCAATCCTTATACTGTTGTTAATCACTGTCTTTCAGACAATGCTAAAAACATGAATCAAGTTCTGTTGAAAATGATCCATGCATTTGGCATAAATGCTGACCATATAAAATTATTAGATTTACTTGATTTTCTTCTAAACAATATACATTCATTATCTGTTGTAGTAGTATTGGTAGTGTCTTAGGTTTTTCATATTCAGCTAATTTACATACATGCATATATGTAAAAAAGATGGTTTAATTTAAGTTTTTTTTTTTTTTTTTTTTTTTTTTTTATAGAAGTGACATTTTCTTTTGTGGGTTTTATATTATAACTATTTTTATAGTGCTGACCTTTCATTTTTGGGTTGTCTAAAATTTGTACATTAAATATTTCTGTAAAAAACAATTCTTTCTCTTTTTTAAATAGATCAGTATATGTATGCCATGACAGAATTAATAGGTGTTAATTGGATGAGAATTAATCCTACAAATCTAAATGTATCTACCTAAAAAAACTAATGTCTAAAAAGATTACCTGAATATTTACCAAAGCAATAAGTAAAATTCCACTTTTTAAGACTTTTTTTTTGAATAAACAAATAAAACTACCAAATTGTATGTATGTAATGTTCCCTTGTTTGAACACTTTTCTGTAAATTTGGAAACAACTTGTGAAGATGGGGGAATTAATCATAAGTGTTCGTGCATTATAAACCACAGTTCTGTTTGTACCAACCTCATGTTTGCTGTGTGTTCTATTAAGGCAAGATTCTCATTGGTCAGTCATGTATCGCATGAGAATCGACCCAAACAAAATTGAAAGTTCTGTCCAATTTTTTTTTTTTTTTTTTTTTTTTTTTTTTTATATCAATAGCTGACAAAGCTTTAATAAAAGGGAAACCTATTAGGCTAAATTTCTGTTTATATTATCATCCTTTTGGAAAACTTGCACCTGAAGATTGCAAATAGCATGAAACTCAAAGGTGAGCATTTAACATATGGGGTATTATGTATATTTTTAATATATTAAATGGCTTTGTTTAACATTTAGCACTGTTTATTCTTACACTATAGTGTGTGTGTGTGTGTGTATATCAGAGGTGGGCAGTTTAACCGAAAAACTGAATTTTTTTTCGGTTTCATCTTCACCGTGAAACTGCATCCAAATTTTTAATGAAACAGAAGTCATTTGGAAATAAATGTGGAATCTTTGTTTACAAAAAAAAATGAAAAAGGAAATGTCTGAAATTTAGGAAATGCACCTAAATTAGATATTAAGAATAATTAGAATAGTTAATTTTACTTTTAAAATTTGTATATTTCCAGATATGTGAGTCTGTGTATAAAAAAAAAAAAAAAAATTCTACAAAATGAAATTGTCTATCTAGCAAATACACCTAAAATTAGATATTAAAACAAATAAAGTTAGTTTTAATCTCTTTTTTTTTTTTTTTTTTTTAATGTGAATATTTTCAAAATTCCGAGTCCCCCTTTTTGTTTCTTTTTTTTATAACCCAAAGTAAAAAAATTTATTCTTTTTTAGCCACTAATGTTCGGTTGGTGTTCTGCCTATAAATTCTTCTAAACAAGGAAAATTAATTCATTTTATTTTTTGGTTTTACCTGTCAAATACACTTAGATTATATTAAAATGATGGAGACAGTTTTAATTTCAGTTTTTAAATGTGTATCTAAAAAAAGAACACGTGATACTTGCAGATTTGGAAATCTAAACATTCTAAAAATGAAATTAAAAGCTTTTAATTATTTTTAATATTTAATTTTAGGTGTATTCACTAAATAAAAACAAATTTATTTGGGAGGGGAAAAACAACTCATTGACTTTCCTTGTTTAGAAGAAATTTATTTGCAAAACCCCAATAACAGTTAACTGGTGTACCAGAAAAGAATTACCATATTTTTGATTAATTTAAACATTCATTGTTTGGCTTTTTAAAAGCCACATCATAAACTAAACTTCTGGAGAGCTGTACCATTTTCTCTCTCAAAATGTGTTGTCCAAAGACTAATATAGATAGTTTATGCAATGATTTCTTTCGTATTTTGCCAATTTGTTAAATGAATATGGTGGTTATCTATATAGTTGACAATTTATTTGAAAGTTTAATAAATAAGCTTTAATTGAAAACGGGTGTCTGTCAGTGCCAGGCAGTAGTTTCAATAATTTGAAAGTTCTTTTACCACACATTTTATTACTATCAGTCCCTTACAACCCTCACCTCCTTTTTTCTGCTGCTGCTTGCTTTATAATCTTTGAGGGAATTCACTTCCAGGTCAGAGAAGAAATGAACATCTACCTGGTTGTAGTTTAAGGTGTCTTCTAGTTGAGTGTACAATTTCAAGAATATTGGTAAAGATTGGTCACTTTGATTTTGCAAAACAAAGTAACATGTAAAATTTTGTCTCAAAGAAGAAAAAATTTACATTTTCAGCACATACAAATCAAATTACATATTTAGAAAGATTTTCTTTCCAGCAATATGAATATTTTTTTTTTAAGGTTGGACCAGAAATACACAAAAAATTGTGAGTTGAACAAACTGTTGCAAATTATCAACTCGAACGAAAGCAAATTTCAACTGGAAATGCTATCATTACACAAGAAAATGAACGGCTTCCTGAGAAAGCTAAAATATTAAATTAAAAACCGAAGTATCAATTTGTTTGTTTGGGTTTTATGGCATATCAACCACTGTGGGTTATTTAATGCCAAATCCAGTTTATATGAATTTTAAATGCCTTTTTTTGTATGGAATAAAAAACGTATAGCTGGCAACATTATTTTTAACAAAAAACGTATAGCTGGCAACATTATTTTTAACAAAAAACGTATAGCTGGCAACATTATTTTTAACAAAAAACGTATAGCTGGCAACATTATTTTTAACAAAAAACGTATAGCTGGCAACATTATTTTTAACAAAAAACGTTATCTGAGGCCTTGCTGTTGGATGTAGTTTACCGTCATACCCAGGACGTGTGTAAAACTTGGAAAAACTAGGAGTTCACTATTTGCCCATAGCTGGGACCCTAACAGGTGCTACCACCCCGGGTCAAGGTGGACCTGGGAACACCAGCAATTAAGAGGTGGTTCCACACTCCCCGAAGTATCAAGGGAAATAAATAAACCGAAACGTAAATTGCCAAACCAACCAACTCGTGTGTGTGTGTGTATATATATATATATATATATATATATATATATATATATATACACACACACACACACACACAGTATAAAGCCATCTTCATATTTTTAAATGATATAAGCATTTATCATCCACATAAATCGGCTTTGATTTAAAAAGTAAAAGATCTTGTTTCAACTATACCCCCTCCTTTTTTAACAAAAATTAACTATTGCTTAAAAATACTAATGTTTTGCTATATTAGAAAATGAAATAATTATTGATATTTGTGCTAATGTTGGCCCTTTAGCCTAATCCTGTTACTGGCTTTTCTACTTTTCCTGGTGTAAGCAGTGCCAAGCTAGAACTTAGTAATTGAATGATTTCAGATTCTATCTCATCTCTTTAATTACTTAGCTAAAACCACAAGTGTGAATCTCATGACTCATTCAAGCTCATTCTGTTGTCTTTGTATAAAATTACAAAAGAATGTTACTTTTGTTTTTTAATCCCAATATTAATTCTATTTATTTTATTTTATTTTTCCCCTCTTTTCAGGTGTGAGCTGTGATTCCTGTTTGAAGGGCAACTTTCGTGGCAAAAGATACAAATGTCTTGTCTGCTATGATTATGATCTCTGTGCAAATTGTTATGAGGCAGGTGCAACTACAACCAGACACTCTAATGATCACCCAGTCCAGTGTATACTGACGAAGGCTGATTTTGGTAAGATTCAATGTTCTCGGCACTTTATCAACTTGAGAGATTTTATTTTAAATACATAAGGAAAATTAGTTACATTTTATTTTAAAGGATCTACTATTAATTCATATTCATCAATGTCACCAATCACCCAGCCAAGTCGATCAAGTCCAAACCTCACAAGTGGAACTGAAGAAAATTGCCAATCTTTGCTTTGATTTTATGAGCCAGTAATCTAGAGAATATTATTTCTTTACCCGATGGAAAAAAAAAAAAAAAAAAAAAAAAAAAGGATTCTTTGTTGTGACCAAATCATAAAATTTAAATATTTACTCTCTGGAATCTGTAGAACTTTAGTAATATATATCGCTAACTTTAAACTAAGTTTTGAGAGTTGACAATTATTTTTATTTTTTTAAATCTACCTGCTTTGAATGGTGAAGATTTTTTTTTTTTTTTTTTTTTTTTTTCATCTTCCATACATGCAAATATATGAGGAGATGCTGAAAAGTTCTTGCTCTAGCCAAGATGCTTTTCCTTATATATATAAAAAAAAAAAAAAAAAATTCTATTCAGTCATTTCATCAAGAAATGTGTTCAGCAACAGGGTTCATTTGTAGCAAGGAGACCAGGTAAAGGAGTAAGTAGTTTGAAGATGTAGATATGGCACAAGGCTGAAAATATATACACACACACAATTTAATAAAACCAAGCTGCCTTTTAAGTAATTATAATAAAAATATATTTGTCAATTTTGTTAGACTGGTGGTGAGGAGAGGGTTAATTTATAAAAAAAAAAAAAAAAAAAAACTGCTCTAGATAGAAATTAAAGTGCTCCTCCCATATATATATATATATATAACCAGATTATCAGTATACTCTTGGAGGGAAAAGAGGCTTGCAGGAACATTGATACAGTATTTAAGTAACTTTAGATATATATTTAGGGTGGGGTGTCACAAGTCTAACCTGTCGACCAGTTGTATGCACATTTATTTTCTGCCTTAATCTGAGTTTGTCAGAAAATTAAAATGGCAACCCTGTTGTTGCTATCTATTTAATATTTTTTATATCAAATTGCATCCGAGCAAATTCTGAAAATGTTTGCTATTTCTGTCAATACTGGATTAGTAGAGTGAATTCTCTTGCTAATGGGATTCAATTATAGCCAGCTTATGAATTTTAAGCTGTATCAATCCAATCATCAAATTGGGTAATTTGGCTTTTTTTTTTTTTTTTCTCTCCAGTATATCTTCTCCATAATCAGGATTTTTAATACAAAAAGATTTTTTAGCAGATTTCTATGAATGTGCTTAATAAAATTTCCTTGTGTGTTTTTTCAATTAATCTTTTCTTGCCTTGGCATTGTTAAAAAAAAAAAAATTGTTTTTGGCTCAGAATTGAAATATTGATTTTGACAAACCCTCATTCTCTTTTGATATTGCACAGTAGATAAATTTTAAGCTAAAGTGATTTATTTAAAAAAATTTTTTTTTTTTTTTTTTTTTTTTTTTTTTTTTTTATAATGGCTGTTCTTATTGGTGGTTGACAATATATCTATTGTTTTTTGTTCATAATCATTTTGATTGTATATACCTTTTCTTTTTCTACATTAAAAATACTAAATTTAAAAACAGATGTTTTTTTTATTCTTTAAATTGACATTTAAAAGTAACTGTTGAATGTTATTCCAAAAGAAAATTCCTTTTCAGTAGATATCCCAAACTAAAATTTTATTTTCAATATATTTAAAAAAAAAAAAAAAAAAAATCTTTTAGAGAATTTGACAAAACAAGAAATTGTACTAAATTTTCTAATCTCACACTATTGGGCCAGAAGTTTATTTTGACACTGTATTACTGAAGATACAGGCTTCAAACAAGTTAAAAATCATTATAAATGTAATGTCATATCAGTAGACTTGGAGTAAAAGAAATATAATACTAATGGAATCGATAATTATTAGATGAGATCAGGCTAGCCTGAACGTTGGGGTGACAAATAGCGTTCTCAAAAACAAAATACTATATATACTTGCATATCGTGACCTTTTCAAGACTTAATTTTGAAGCTAGTTTGGTCAACAGCATAGCCAGGACCAGCAGTACATCCACTAATTTCATATCTTGTGCATGATGTGACCCTCTTAAAAATTATCTTCAAAAGTCACATGATATGCAAGTACATACAGTAGTTGAAACATGACACAGAAGGGCACTTTTGACTATTCATATAAGTTTCATTCCAACAATTAAAAACAGCCAGAAATGCAATTTAACGGACAAAAACAGGGCAAATATTCACCATCCTGAACTTTCCATTAAAAAAAAAAAAAAAACATAAATGGAGGTGTGTACCTGAAACTTTACTAATTTGGGGATGTGAAGTGATGCAATTTTTCCCTTATCAAAAAAAGGGACAGTAATGACTACAAAACTTAGAAATTTGTTTCATAAATTGAATCATTTTTTCAATCCTTCAAACAAATGCTTATTGTAAAGTTTTAAGCTTCAAACTAAAAATACTGAAATGAATAAAAATACATTTATTGGAATTGATTATATCCTGCCATTTGGAATGGTCCTCCTGCATTTTCTCTTCCATAAGCCTCTGCCAATATTTCTGGAACACTCCATATCCTATCATCCCATGACAGTAGTGTTATATCAAAGTCCCATCTAAAAATAAATGTTGACGTCACTTAATATCATCCAAGAAAAGCCATAAAAAAAAATGATCATTTTCTGCTTTTAGTTGTAACTAAAAAAATTTATTACTGCACTGGACAGGTATGTAATACAAATGACTTGCATCCCATTGGACTTAGTGTTCATAACTGAAGGTTATTTGAAGTGGTTCTTCTTTGTCACAAATGCTTTAGTTGTTTGAATATTTGAATTCATGGAGTGCCTTTTTTTTTTTTCTCTCTATCTCTATCTCTCTCTCTCTATCTCTCTCTCTCTATCTCTCTCTCTCTATCTCTCTCTCTCTCTCTCTCTATCTCTCTCTCTCTATCTCTCTCTCTCTATCTCTCTCTCTCTCTCTCTCTATCTCTCTCTCTCTATCTCTCTCTCTCTATCTCTCTCTCTCTATCTCTCTCTCTCTATCTCTCTCTACCTCTCTCTCTCTCTATCTCTCTCTCTATCTCTCTCTCTCTATCTCTCTCTCTCTATCTCTCTCTCTCTATCTCTCTCTCTCTATCTCTCTCTCTCTATCTCTCTCTCTCTATCTCTCTCTCTCTATCTCTCTCTCTCTATCTCTCTCTCTATCTCTCTCTCTATCTCTCTCTCTATCTCTCTCTCTCTCTATCTCTCTCTCTATCTCTATCTCTATCTCTCTCTCTATCTCTATCTCTCTCTCTATCTCTATCTCTCTCTCTCTATCTCTCTCTCTCTATCTCTCTCTCTCTATCTCTCTCTCTCTATCTCTCTCTCTCTATCTCTCTCTCTCTATCTCTCTCTCTCTATCTCTCTCTCTCTATCTCTCTCTCTCTATCTCTATCTCTCTCTCTCTATCTCTCTCTCTCTATCTCTCTCTCTCTATCTCTCTCTCTCTATCTCTCTCTCTATCTCTCTCTCTATCTCTCTCTCTCTATCTCTCTCTCTCTATCTCTCTCTCTCTATCTCTCTCTCTCTATCTCTCTCTCTCTATCTCTCTCTCTCTATCTCTCTCTCTCTATCTCTCTCTCTCTATCTCTCTCTCTCTATCTCTCTCTCTCTATCTCTCTCTCTCTATCTCTCTCTCTCTCTATCTCTCTCTCTCTCTATCTCTCTCTATCTCTCTCTCTCTCTATCTCTATCTCTCTCTCTCTCTCTCTCTCTCTCTCTATCTCTCTCTATCTCTCTCTATCTCTCTCTCTCTCTATCTCTCTCTATCTCTCTCTCTCTCTATCTCTCTCTCTCTCTATCTCTCTCTCTCTCTATCTCTCTCTCTCTCTATCTCTCTCTCTATCTCTCTCTCTCTCTATCTCTCTCTCTATCTCTCTCTCTCTCTATCTCTCTCTCTATCTCTCTCTCTCTCTATCTCTCTCTCTATCTCTCTCTCTCTCTATCTCTCTCTCTATCTCTCTCTCTCTATCTCTCTATCTCTCTCTCTCTCTCTCTATCTCTCTCTCTCTCTATCTCTCTCTCTATCTATCTCTCTCTCTCTATCTCTCTCTCTCTCTCTCTCTCGTTCCTTTAGAGGTGGAGATGAAGTGCCATTTAAAATTTATATCAGTGACAATGTCTATTCTCTTCATCAGAGATTTTAAATTTATCAGGAATTTGATAAAGTTTTTTTTTTTTTTTTTTATAAAAACTTCTGAAAAAAAGACCTCCTGATTATTAGTGAACAAATAATCATCAGAAAAAGAAACTGCTTACATTTTTGAAAAAATACCTAATTACATTTCAATTTTTTTTTGTCCTTGAGCCAAAGTTAAACTTATCCAGTCTTTTTTTTTTTTTTTTTTTTTTTTTTTTTTTTAATGAAAAGAAAATGTAAATAAATTTTCCGTCTTAGGTCCCAAATCCATAGAATTATAGAAAATATTTCCAGTCACAAATGACTGGAAATAAATAAATTTTATTTTCATATTTTTACAAACATGTGTAAAATGTAAATAATTAAGAATATATTTAGTTCATATATTTATTTTCTCTTTTATAATATGAATTCTGCTTAATGTTTTTTAAGAGAATGCATAAAATCAACAGCTGAGGTGAAAGTGATTTGTGAATGACAATTTTAACAATACTGTGAATAAATAAAGAAAAAATAAGAGAAAGACTTAAATTGTGATATTTATCAATGCAACAAGTTTTATTTAAAATGAAATTCAACTGATTGTGTTCACTCAGTCAACAATACAAATCTTGTTGGACCCAACAGTTTTGCACAAAATGAACCCAGTATGTTCCCTCTTTTTGATTCACATGCACCTCTAGTTGTATCGGCACAGATATTTGAAACCAACTGAATTTTGCTCTACAAGTTGTAAAGTTTTTTGTTTTTTTTATTGAATTTCTCTGGTTTTTCATTCACTAAAGTTTTCAACTTAGAAATTCTTTTTGCGAAAGACAGCTTGAGAGCTTGTGGTTAGTTAAGGAAATAGACAATTTTTTTTTGGGGGGGGGGGACTATTTTTTTATATGTATATGGCGACAATATCATATGCAAAAAATTCGAAAAAAATCTATCTGTCAACTTTGAAAATATAGGAAAGCATTCTCCGTCGTTGAAATAATCATCACACACAAGAAAGGGTTGTATCTTTTAGAAAGAGAAAAGATTAAATTTTGTATAGTAATTTTATCAAAATAGCTTCAAAAATATATCGGCATTTGGAAGGAAATTTCACTACTTCAAAATGGTTTTACACTTTGAACTAGTTCCATTTAGGATACCTGTTGCCATTGTTACATTCATAGATCCAATTTTGGTTTCTGTTTCAGAATTGTATTATGGGGGAGAAGCATTGCCTGCCGAGCAGGCACAGTCTTTCACTTGTCCATATTGTGGCAAAATGGGGTTTACGGAAGTAACTTTACAGGAGCATGTCACATCAGAGCATGCAGATGCCTCTACAGAAGTAGTAAGTATATAGTACCTTTTTCAATTCTCTTAATGAAATGTCCATTTTCAAAATCAGTTGACTGCCTGCTTTGGTCAAGAAAAATGAAAGAAAAATATATAGATGTGAGGGGTGAGTCTGGATTTAGTAAAGAAAATATTAGGAGGACCAAAAAAGTTCTTATTAATTTAAGGTCACTTTTAACACCAGTAACTTTAAACATGATTAGCCAATGATATAGTAATGCTAACATCCAGTGTTTTCTTTTGTCTTTCTTTGTTCAAAGACACTGAACTTCCACTATTTGATACAGAATGAATTCTTGTATTCCGATTAAAAATTCAATCAAAATCTTTTTAATTGAAACCAACAGAAAATATAAAGGCATAAAATTTTCCATCTTGCCATTACCAACTTAAATGCTAATCATTTGTAAACAATTTCTTCTATTATTTCAGGTTTGTCCAATATGTGCTGCATTGCCTGGTGGGGATCCTAACCATGTGACCGATGATTTTTCTGCACATCTCACATTAGAACATAGAACATCAAGGGAATTCATATCCTTTCTTTCTTTTTTCTTTTTTTTTTTTTTTTTTTCTTGGCTTTGCCTTTCACGATTATTATTCATTCTTGAAAAAATGCATCCATTGATTTATAATTTTAAATTAAAGAAAATTATTGCTACTATAACTGAATCTTTTTCACAATTCCCTTGGAGCCTGGTGCCACTGCCTGGCCATTTCACTGCATCAGTTGATCTTCTCACCCATGTGTTTAGGTATTCAATTTAAGGAAACTGGTTGACTATCAGAAACAAGTCTTTATTGGTTGGCTTGTTAGTGTCAGCATTATTCACTTGTAACAAAAATGACAATGCCACTGACTAGTGACCAGTTCAACAATTCAAACAGGTAACTTTAGTCTTGGGCTTGCAGACAAAATTGGTTTCTAACTCCAACTCTTGACCATTCTTAGGCAAAAGAAAATCTCCTAATTGACCAAATTCTTCTTGGTAGTATTCTTGCAGCGTGATGGAATAGATAGACAAGAAGTAGTACATTTAGTAACCTTTTCACAGTCCACTCTGTCACTTGTAAGTCACCCTGTTGTGAAAATTACAACCATAAGAATTCTCATTCCAAACCACCTCCACATACATTCACTTACTAGTAAAATCCACACCACCAACTGTTTGTTACATCTTAGATTTTGTTTAAGATGGGTCCAAAGGTGATATTTTTTTTGTTTGCATCTCATCAACTTTAGAAAGCTTGATATTCTGTTTGGCCTTTTTAAGTGTTAATAGTAATATCTTAAGCACTCTTTAATCTTGGCAAGAAATGATTTAAACCTGACGATTTCTCCTCCAAAAACTTATTGACGTGGATGAAAATAATCCTATAGATATTGCTTGTATGTTAATGAGCTTCTTGTTTGTTGTAAATTTTAAGAACCTCAATTTCTAATAAATGTTTGCCTCTGCATGTTCTGTGTAAAAGTTGAGGCCTGCACACTAGAATGGCCTATAACAGATTTTTTTTTTTTTTTTTTTTCCTTAACTCTTTCTTACGAGGAACCAAGTGGGATCAGGCATGTCAGGCGAATACCTCATCCAGCACGGGGCGTTGGAAGCACTCGTTCTAGGAGAGCTAACATGCACATACCACCCGGAGGATCTACTTTATCAGGGCTTTCACCTAATGGCAGAGAATCAATGGATCCTATAGCAGGTGGGTAACTTTGGCTTCTTTGGAAAGTTTTTGCTTCTAATTTATCTTCTATCCCACCTCCATTGGAATCTTTTTCATCAATCAGTGCATCCATTTCTCTGTTGCCTTTTTTTCTTTATTTTTTTTTATTTTTCTTTCTGAAGAACTTTTGAATATTTACCAATCCCTCATTTACTTCATTTCATTAAGAGTGGCTCTAAATTATAATTCTGTTTTGATTAATATTAATGGTAATTGGATGTATTTACATAGTTTGGATTATTGTCCTCATTGTCATATTCATGTTTCAGCCATTGTACACTACAGCCTTCTTAACGTGATACATGTTAGAATTTCAAACCAAACCCTTCATTTTGTCCAAAGGGGGGGGGGTAGATGGTTCTAGCTCCATGCCTTTTGTGGATGTCTCGGTTTCAGTTAATTCCTTTTAGTATCTCAACTCTCCAAGTTTGTGTACACCACTGCTGCTACTCACCGCCGTTAATTAAATAAGTGTTTGGTTCAAAATCTAAATAAAAGGGTTCAACATGTATCACCAGAAGACAAGAACATACAATGGCCGAAACGTTGTGAATATGGCAATAAAGATGAGGGCAACAGTCTGAACAATGTAATTAATGTCAATAGTTACAATACCTCATCTCAGAAACATAAACAAATGATGATTGGCTGTATTTAATCTAAAATGAGACCAAAGTGTGGTGATGCTTTTTATGGAAATGTATATATTCTCTCTCTCTCTCTCTCTCATTAACACTTATGACTTGTTATATAAATAAATGTATAAATTCAGAATTATTCCTTATGAAAATGCATATTCCAATTCTCAAATGGTTGATCATTTGAGATATTTGTAAAGTTCAAAAACTCTCTCCTGAGGGACTTTTTGATGTTGACAAGTGCAAAGTGAGCAACTATTTTCTGGATGTAAGTGATGTCAAGACCAGCCAGTAATAATTCAAATCTCCTGAGATTCTGGCATTGACCTTTTAATCTACCATTGTCATCTAATTGGAATGGCATTTTAATAAAAGAAACATTAACTGCTCATGTGAAACTCAAAGACATTTGGCAAGTGTTAACTCTTCATAAATGCTTTCATCCTGACTTAGTTACAAAAAGTTTTATTTTTAAATATGAAGAATAAATACCAACCTAACAATGAAAAGAATTTTGGAGTAATGTTTTTAAAGTAAAATTAGAAATACCAGTTGCCAAATTGATTAATAAAAAAAAATATTCTAATTGTAAACTATTTGATTTTTAAAGTTTATAAAGTATAATGAAGCTAAACATTGAAAGTTAGAGGCCTGTGGCCATGACTGCTTTAAATCATTATGGTATGTGTATCTAAAATCAAACAACTACAGAAATTTAAATATCTGGGAAGTGTTCTAACAGGATGGAAAGTGCAACACTGAGATCCAAAGACTTATTGGGATAGCTAAAGATGTATTCCAAAAGCTAAAGAGTGTGTTAAGAGACAAAAATTGACAAAAGAAAAGAGTACTGAACTGTTATGTGATGTGTCCTTCTGTATGGCAACGAATGCTGGACAATCTCATCAAATATGAAGACTCTGAGCAACAGAAAGATGCTGAGGATACCGTGAACCAAACAGGTTAGCAACAAGATTTTGGAGGGAATGGAAACAAAAAGGAAACTTACACTTAACATCAGGAGGAGACAGCTAAAAATTCTGTGGGTACATTGAGGAAGGAGGGCTTGGAAAATCTGATACTCACAGGACAGATTGAGGGACAGAGGAAAACAGCATGTAACATGATGAGCTTGAGCAAATGGATGGCAGAACAGGGTTTGGGAGAAATAACAAAAGGGCAAAAATTAAGAGCTACAAGGGACAGGAAAATGTGGGGAGCCATGATTGTCTACTTCCTGAAGGGACACAGCACATAAAAGATAATACATGGATAAGTCAAATTTCAGCTAACTAAATTTTAACTCAAAGCTGAAATTAAATTTTCGTGTCTTATTCGTCTCTCATGTCACTCATATTGAAAAGCAATGTACACACTGTTTAATTTAAATGTTAACTAATTTATCAAATAGTATTTTCTGTTTAAGAAAAAGTTGAGTGATAATCAAATGCAAATTTTTGCGGAGAATTAGTTTCAATTACTCTTCCTCAATTACAAAAGTGCATTCAGTGCAATATCCAAGACAATTACAGCTGGATATGAGTGCTTCCAAAATTGGCCAAGAAATAAAAATGTTTTCTCCTTATTGAATATTAGTTGGTGGATTCATAAGAATTAAAAGGAATTGCTTTTGTTTTTTAAACAGAAGATCCACATCTACTTAGGATTATGTAGCTAAAAATTATTCACTTTGAAATTTAACAGCATTTCTCAAGAGTAAATCTTGTTTAAATGATTGGAAGTTTTCTAGTAAATTCCCTAATTTGAATTTTTAATGACTCTTGTATAAAAGTTGAACTTTATTTTTTCCATCCCCCTCTCTCTCCTGTCATTTGCCCATCACATTTAGAATAACAACTTCTCAACTCTTTTTGCCTTATTTTGAAAATACTAAAGGCTATCACATCCATAGTGCCCAAATAAATTGGAGTTTTACTTTTCTCTAACCCACTTGATTTTTGTTTTTAATAATTTCTGCAATGTAGAAATATTTATTCTCTCTCTCTCTCTCTCTCTCGCTCTTCAAGAAGGTATTAAGTTTCAGAACAAGGCTATTCTGATTTGCCCAGGAAAGAATAAATCTGTTACACTGCACTAATGGTTTATTGGATTAGCTTGATAACAATTATGCTACATTAGTGTTCCTTTCTCCCTTGCAATATGACATTAACTTGGGCATTTTGTGATGTAATGGTCAGCAAGTTGTTTTTCACACATTA
Source organism: Acanthosepion lycidas (assembly GCA_963932145.1). Classification (NCBI taxonomy): domain Eukaryota; kingdom Metazoa; phylum Mollusca; class Cephalopoda; order Sepiida; family Sepiidae; genus Acanthosepion; species Acanthosepion lycidas. The sequence continues at coordinate 4,308,505 of OZ010609.1, read as the reverse complement.
CTGTAAAGCAGTGGTTTTGATTCTTACTTGCTGTCTTGGACCAAAACAGTGAAATTTTTGTTGGCTACAATTATTTGGGCAAGATATACACACATTTGGTTGACTTTAGGAGGATAAATCATTTATCTTCTAAGAAACTACAAAAGGCTTTAAATTTTTGCTTTAAAATCAATGCAATTTTTGTTGACATAATGGTATTTTTGTTGACATCTACTTAATGAGATTTTAATCAAATTCATTATTCTGTCACCAAAAAATTGGCTGTGTTAAACTAAGATTTGTTTAAATGAGGGATTGGTCATTATTCAAGAGGGGGGCATCTACTCTCCTATCAAATGCACTTTTTTTTTTTTCTTTTTGAACATTACTAAAAATGTTTTGTTATCAATTCATTCACATTTCATCTTTACCATTCCATCTTTTGAAAACCTAATATTGCTCATAACAAAATAGTACAAAATCTTTCATTTCTATATCTAACTTTAAATTCAAAACATTTTAGACCTGTTTAGAATTTCTTGCTTTGATTCTTGTGCAGATCTTGATGTGACCTTACTGCTGTACTTATTTTCTGCTTTGTTCTTTCTGCTTAAGGTGAAAACCCACCACATTTAAAGGATTTTGTGGTTCAAGTGTTTTGCTTATATTGCATTAAGTCAAATGAAACTGGTCAAAAGGGACGGAAGGACTTCCCAGGCAAGCTTCTCTTGATCTTATAGTTCCGAGAAAATTGACTCTTTACTTAAAAATCAGGACAATATACTTTTCAAACACAATATAGGTGTTCAGAAAGTAATTACGTTTTACCGGAAAGATGTATATAAAATCAAATGTACTTACATTTTTTGATAATGATATTTAACAACTGCAGCTCAAAGAATGGGCAAATTTTTTATTCTTTCTTTTAAAGAAAACTGGGTCCTTCTTCCTCAACAAAAACATTTTGAAAGACTATTTCCGATTGGTTTCTTTCTGAATGTTCTGCCACTTGTGTAATGTTCTAGTGATCAAAACAAATGAATATTTGTAGGTGCTAGACTCTTTTTTTCTTTACCTATAACAATGGGATACAAAAATGTAAGCTTGCCATTCCTGGTTGAAAGATTGTGTTCAGCTTTCAAGCTAAAGCTTATAATGGAGCCTTTCCTTTTTTTTTTAGGGGGGGGGCAAGTTTTCTCAAACTCTGAAATGCATTATGACTGACACACCGTCAAATAGAAAAGATGATGATTTCCTATCATTCTACCTTGGTTGGTTGGCTCATAAGTCATATCCGTGTCAGATGTGATTCTATTGACACCAATTATATCGTAGATTTTCTTCTATCAGGATCAATGGTGGTTCTCTCAATGAAGCTCCTCGCCTTGGCTGGTTGACTCTTAAGTCATACTGACGAAAGGCGTAATTACTTTCCAAACACCCAATTGAGTTGACATTTTCTTGCCTGGTTCATGTACAATATTAACATTCTGGCTCTTTCATGAATTGACATGGCAAAAGGCCAGATATATGCAGCCATTTTCCTTGTTCCATTTTGATATAACCATTTCAAAATCAAGCCTTTACAGAAAATCCTAAAATGCAGATGGCTTTTAATATTCAAAATATTGAAGACAGTAAGAGTATTAATCCATTGAATAACAGCAGCAGCAGCAGCAGCCACAGCCTGTGATACAAAAGTAAATAGGAACTAACCTTTTATTTGTAACTCATTTTGGATTGATTTATGACTTGTACAAAAAATTCAAAGGCTTTTTTTTTTTTTCTTTTTTTGCAATATGGCAACAAATGAATGCTTGTTCCACCAATTTCTTTATGTGCGCCATACATCTTGTTGAAATATTTAAGCACTCCCCCACACCAAAACCTTTATTTTTTATATATATATATATATATATATATATATAATAATCATTTGCAATAAGTGACCAAAATCTTTTTTGACCAAACCTCTTCTGTCTTTCTACTTGAACTTTTCATATATTTTAGCCATTCATTTTATGAATAACCACATGCCAGCCATTTTCTTTAATAAGCAGCCCACACTTGCAATCCCTCTCAAATACTTGACATGTGGCCCCACAATTCCTGTGGGCCATGTGTTGTTGCAGGTAGGTTTTAGACTGCCGTTGCTGTTTTTTCTTTTCTTAATTTTTCCCTCCAATCTTTCTTTGATGAGGCCAAATTTACCAATGCCTTAGATAATAACAGGTAGGCTTTGTTCACATTTCTTTCTTTGATTCTTGTTTGGCTGTTGATGCTGCACATGATTGGCTTTTTTCTTCTTTTCTGGCCTCTTTCATCAGAAATCTTCTTGGCCAGGAAACATAGATGACTACATCTGCTGGAATGTGTGTTGTATGGGGTTCTTTTTTTTTTTTTTTTTTTTTGAGGAGGGACCTCCTATCTTCTCCCACTGCAAAAAAAAAAAAAAAAAAAAAAAAAAATGATTGATTTGATCTGTTACCCCCAGTCTTTAAAAAGGAAAAAAAATAAATTTTAAAAAAAAAAAAAAAAAAAAGAAAACATAACTGGAGAAAAGTGTCATTTTCTGGAGCTTTTGCTTTGCATTAGTTAAAAAAGAAAAGAAAAAAAATTTTTTCCTAACCCATGCATTTATGCTTGATACATTATCAGGGAGAGAAAATATAAACTCTCAATTATTGGTAATTATATATGTCTAAATTCCCTTGCTTCTATTTTTTTTTTTTTTTTTTTTTTTTTTCCTGTCAAGAGAACAGTTGGACATCAAATGAAGATGAATCTTTCTGTACTTGGTTTGATAGATTAATCCTGCAGAGCCTTTCTAATACAGTAGATGCATTTCTAGTAATTAATCTCTTGTCACTTTATAATCTAACCTTTTTTTTTATTTTATTTTCCTCCTCTCTTCCCGCCCATTTCTATGTTTTGTCTCAACTAATGCCATATTTAGCTTTAAATTTGGAATTCTGGTTCTTTTTGTGACCAAAATTGATAATATAAAGCTATTTTCATTTATTTTCTCTTGACTCTGTAGCTTGCCACAAAAATTGTACAGCATCTTATTGATACAAATTAGTAGTCTGGAAGGTTGTATAGTTAACATGAGTTTTAAACAAAAATGTATTCTTTTGACTTCAGCTTTACAAAATCTTGGTCAATACTTTTACACTAGAACATTACTAAATGACTGTAGACCACTGCTTTTTGGTTGTTGATTAATGATTTCCGGCTCTGACTCAATGAGCTCCTGAAGTAAATGTAGCAGTTCAGTAGGTAATGACTTATCCCTTTACTAAAACCAGTACAGATATTAACAATGTCACTTTTGAGATGTCTGTGTTTATGATATGACCTGATATTGTCTGGATTAGATTGTTTTTCCAAAAGGTTTTGTCATGGTTTTTCCAAAAGGTTTTGTCATGGTTTTTCCAAAAGGTTTTGTCATGTTTTCTCTTAACCAGGAATAGAGAACAATCTCCATTTTTCTTCTCAATGCCATTTTTTACAACAAAGTTTAGGAATTTTGTGTAAGCTTAAATTTCAAGGAATAATTATTGTGAAAGTCTTTATAAAATCTTGGGTTTACATACAGCTTAAACCATCATGGTCTGATTTCTACCCCAGCAAGCAAGGATACACTCCACTTACAAATTCTCTCATACAAGTCAAAGAAAACTACATCTCAACATAAGATATGTCCTGAAAAGTTCTCAATCCAAATGAAAATCTTTAAAAAAAAAAAATCTTGTTTATTTGGTCAAATTTTTGGGAACTATGCAAAGTCAATAACTTGTCAGCACTTCTACATATATTCCTGAATACCTGACTGCCTTTTAGGCATTGATGTGCCTAAAAACTCAACCTGTTTGATTTTAAATGAATGCTATTTCCTTACTAAAATGACTTCTGTGTATCTAATTCTATTATCAATGGATGCAAAAGGAATAGAATATCTATAATCATTGCTGCCTTTTTTTTTTTTTTTTTTTTTTTTCCTCATCTGTCATTTGTCTATGCTAGGAGGTTAGTGGATGTGTCTGGGATTATTTTAGGAAGTTTGTGTAATTTGAGGATGGTATCGAATGTGCCAGGTTTGGGACTTCTAGTGTTAAAGCCTTGATTTGTGCCTATATGCTGTGGTCTAGATGGCTGATTAAAGAATGGAGTTCTGACATAAAATGTTTGGAATCTGGGCAAGTTTTTTTCTAAAAACTTGCATCGTTGAGCTGGTATTCTGCTTCTGTGGTGCATTTGCTTTTGTCTATTATGGTGATTAAACCGCTCTTGTTGGCTTGTTTGATAATTATTCTTGGAGGGATTTTATGCCTGTCTGGTGATGTCGCTGTTTTTTTTGTTGTTTTTTTTTTTGTTTTTTTGTTTTTTTTTGAAGGTGTGGTGCTTTGTATGAACTTATCTTCCTTCACCTTTTATATACAAATCTGTGGTTGTTGCACCTATTGGGTAGACTCCAGTGTGTAGACTTATGTGATTTGATGTATGTTTTGTCATAAGTGGTGGGAGGTTCGTGATTGCTATACGGAGTCGAAAAGTATTCCCTTAATTTGAGGTTTCAGAGAAAGTTTTCTAAGTCATGACATAAATCCACAGAATCCAGATTTTTCGATGAGTAAATAGTCCTTTGGATAATACTGTTTGTTCTTCAATTGTTAATCTCTAGTTGAAGTTGTAGGTTTGTGAAGTCTTATGGGTGTTGGATTGGATACGTCAACAAAGAAGTCTAAGAGGTTTTGTTTGTCTGGATAAAGTTCAGTGTGTAATTGAGAGCTTTCAAGAACTGGTCATTATTGATTAAATTGCATATTTTGTTATTGTGCATCAGGCATGATGTGTCATCTTTATATTCTAACATCCCACACAAGGCAGGAATACTAGCCTGCAAAATTTTCTAAAGCACCAGATGCTTCCACAAGGACTATACATTTCCAACATTATATATTTGAGATATATATATATATATACACACACACATTTGAATTCAACGGGCACCATTTTCTTCAGGTTAGAGGCACAGTGATGGGAACAAAAATGGCCTCCAGCTATGCTAACATTTTCATGGCTGCCCTGAACAGGATATGTTTAATAGATACCAACTAGCACCCCTGGACTATCAGATATATAGATGACATCTTCTTCATATGGACACACAGGGGAACAATCTCCTAGACCACCTTAATGCACCTTAATGATTTCCACCACACCATCATATTCTACCACTTCTTCTATTCCGTTTGTGGATACACTGGTACATCTCAATATTAACCACATCTCCACTACACAATACACAAAACCTACTGATGGTCATTGCTACCTCAATTTCAATATCTGCCTCCACACCAGTCAAAAATATCTATGATCTAAAGCCAATGCTTGTGCATAAAATGCATCTGTTCATATAAAGAAGATTGCAACATACAACAACTTTGTAATCACTTTCTTAATGGGAATTACCTACTTCCAACAATCGATTTATCACCAAAGCTTACTAACATAATGGAAATATTCTCCTTACCTATGAAACTAAAAAAATAATTCCAGAATTTACATGGTCTTTTATTTTAATCACAACATCCACAAACTTTCCCACACCTTAACCAAAGGTTTCCAGCATCTAAAACTAGACAATACTCTTAGAAAAATATTTAGCAATAGCCCCCTATATGTGCAGCAACAACACGCCTCTCCCCACCCCTCCAGCCTCTTCAGACTTTTAATATCATCCAACATATGCAACTCATCACCTCACCAAGGGAATATCACCTGCAACAAACCCCTGTGCCTGCAATCACATCATCACCCACAACATTTAACACCAACCAGTACAGACTATATTAGTATTTTTTCGTTTGTCCTTTATCTTATTAACCAACCTTCTATATATTATTAGAAGCACACGTGGATCACTGGTTTTTGTGTGTGTGTGTAATATATATATATATATATAATGGGCATTTTTTATGTTTATACATTCTTTTTAGATACAAATATTTAAGTAAATGCTCTGTAATAAACAGTATTATTTTAAGACAAAAATTCCTTAAAATAATTATCAGACTTTGTCCATTTCATAATGTGATGTTATCTATACACACACACACACACACACACACACACACACACACACACACACACACACACACACACACACACACACAAAAAAAATTCTAACAGAAAGAGGTAGCTCATATACAAACTAAATCCATTCATTGCAACTAGATAGTACATAACATTTTATACCACTTGTGTAACTTTTTTTTTTTTTTTTTTTAAATATATATCCAGTCATTCCACTTTCAACATTTTCTGCTCGCCAAATAAAACCAAAATGTATTGGAATGTCAAGCATCACTAACTTAGCAGGTTTCATCCCTGAAGCTGGTATACTGTTGCAAAATCCCATTCCTCTTTAATATATTTCCCAATTTATGACAACTATTAAAAAAAAAGACTCCACATTGAACTTGCAAATAACCAGAATTGTTATCAGTGATTTCTTGAAATTGGTGCTGCCTAGCATGAAAACGGTCAGAATGCTCATTCTTGCTCTAAAATGTCACAGAATAACCAAATATTTTTGGTTCAATCCAAATACTGATGTTCTGAAAAGAATAATATATTTAAAAAAAAAAAAAAAATGCTATGTATAATCTCTGAAGAAATTAAGAATGAATAATTCTCTTCTGCTTTTCAGTTAATGAAACCTGCTCCAAATTTCTTTCTATAAAGACATGAATTAAATTACCATATTTTTCATGTTAAAGTACTGATAATAGTCAGTGACTGTAAATATTAGCCTACCATATACTTTGCATATCAGACCTGGGAGATTTGTTTGTTATTAAACATGGTTAGAACTTGGAAATCTGTATTTGAATGGCACTCAAATATTCTGAATAAAATTTTATAACTCTTAAAATGTAAACAAAATAACAATTTTTTTTTATTATTATTTTTCCTTTAAATATTAGGTTGGTGCAAAAATGTCGGTTTTTGACTTTAAAAATACGTCAAAAAATGACATTTTTGCACCAACCTAATATTTTAATTGCTGCAAGCATAATAAGCTTAGTTTGGCACAAGGCCACAATGGGATCTCTCATGGGAATTAAACTCATTAGCAATCTAACAATTGTGTTATGGCAAGCATCCAATGAAACAGAAAAAAGACTTATTCTGTGATTGCAAAATACTCTTGGTTAAGGTTTAAGTTCATTGAAAATTGATATTATTCCTTGAATAAGAGTGAAAGTTATTCAAATACTTGATTGTAAATTATAAATGAATGAAATCTACCAAATGGATCTTTCTAACAAAATACTTGTTGGTTCCAGACCAAATAAATTCTAAAGAGTAATCCCAGATTCAGTTTGAAAGAAATAGAAAATAATATATAGATTTGGATTTTATATTATCTTTGTTTTAGTTGCATGTATTTTGTATGTAAATGTTTTACCTATGTTGCTGTTGTCAATGATAAGATATATATATATATATATATATATATATATATATATAGTGGTTTCTTATAGATCTGTAAAATATTAAACTAATCTGCGGGAGAGGACATAGCTATTCAAAATAAGGTAAAAAACAAGTAAAATGTTTTTAAAGAAAAGGGTAGTATGAATAAAAACTCTCTCACACACTAATATATATTAAAGTTTTAAAGTGTGCTATATTTATGGGATAAAGTGCTCAGTATGAGCGATAAAGCATATGTAAATATAAAATGAGCATTGAAGTCAACACTCAGTGGCCACTATATATATATATATATATATATATATATATGAGGCACGGTGGAGTAATGGATATCGGCTTGGATTGAGGAATCGGAGAGCCGAGTTCGTATTCCAGTTGAATCCACTACATTCACTTGCGTGCTAATACACTTGGGAAAGGTATGAATCCTCGTCTTCTCCCTCCAGCTGTGAGTAAAATAGCAGGACAGACTGGGTTCTATAGCCTTGGATGGCAACTGGTCTAGGAGAAGGATAACTCTGAATTCAAAACCTGCAGAGGGTCGTTTGGGAACCTTGTGGCATTCGGTGCACCAGGTCTCTGTATTCATCCCTCCAAAAAGTGTGGATGGTCCTGCACGAGGCCTTCACCACTATAATCAAATCTCATGTGCCGGTGTCAGGCTGTTGGTTTCCTGGAAACTGATTTGCTTGACCCTCATACGTCGAATCTTGACGGGAGAGTCTATCATTCATATATTCATATATATATATATATATATATATATGACACTTTTGTTGGAAGTCTGATACATGAGTGCAACCTAGTTATTGCATTTGTCACATTGACTTCCTAGAGAAAAATCACTTTCTGATGACTGCAATCAATGGAGTATTGTTTGCAGACAGATACGAAGTGGACATTACCTCAGATAAAAACCTTGGCATGGTAAATCTTTGCATTTATTTGATGGCAAAGCTTAAACTTCAATAATAACCACTATTATTTTAATTTTTAAATGGCTTAATTCCAGGATAAAATAATCTTGCCAGCAGTTTGCTTTATATATATATATATATATATATATATATAAAATTTGTCACTTAACTGATTGTTATATTCAGCACCATGACTCCAGACTTTTATACATAAACCATTTTTGTAATCCTTTGGTCTACTCATCCAGTTTCAGCAATTGATTGTGGATTTTCTCACTTTCATTATTTCTATACAAAGTTAAAAATGACAGGCAATTGATGTGTAACCTTCTGAACATTGCCAGGACAACTTGTGCGTGCTAGTGTTAGAAATTCTGAGATTTTTATGTCTTATTAGATAACGTGCATACCAACGCAGTCTCTCTCTGCCTGATCTCTGCAATTAATTTTCAGTATGGTGTCATGTTGTGGAAACGTGCATGTCCTCTTATTGCTCAATTAGATCTTTGGAGATGCTTCAGATTGTGGGTCTCTTCTTCCAAAAGTCTAGATTGTCAATTCAAAGAATTTCTGCACATGTTGGATATGTGTTGGTGTTTCAGTGTTGGCAACATATAAAGTATTCTTCCACTCATAGACCAGGTTCTGGATAGTCACATAGCTTAGAGCCTAAATGCTCACAAAGATCAGTGCATTGTCAGGACAGCCGTGGTAGATTACATAAATTGGCACAGAATTATCAACCTGGGTTTTTGGAAATTAATTATTTGCTGCTGGATTATTAACATACATGCCTCTAACCAGACTTTGGCTTCTAAAATAACATTACCATATACATCACCATGAGTGTTGTGAAACGGCTCAAAGATTAAATTGTGCTCTAGGGTTCGGTAATAAAATCTGCTTTTGCCTTCAGGCATTGTGTATGATATAAATCTAGGGAATTTACCCACAAACCCAACTGCATGCATGATGTGGAGTGACAGGTCTTGTTCTCCTTTGGGTAGGGAAAACATAAATTAACGACCATATCGGTCCAGAAGATTAATCAACCTGCTGCTCTTCCTGCAACAGGAAGACTGCTCTTTCAGCAGGATAGTACCTGCCTATGTGATGCCTGCATTACACAGAATGGTTTGAAATGTTTGACAACATCCTTGGCCAGCATGAACACTAGGTCTGTTTCCCATTGTATATGATGGGATTGGATGACAAGTCTCATTCAGTTAGCCCGACTTCGTATATTGGAGGCAGTTGCAATTGACAAGGAATAATATATTTCAGGAGGATATTCACCATCTCTATGAT